>JAASFV010000507.1:0-20366 GCA_023334015.1 Globisporangium paddicum
CAGTTGTTTCCCCGAGCGGCTCGTTGAGTACGAAGGAAAATGGAAACATATCGGTGACGATCAGCAACCTGACCTTGCTGGATGTGGACGGATCAGAGGTGGTACACGTGAGCTTACGATGCTCGAATGCGACATGGGCGCGCGTGCAAGTGGTGAACTCCGTGTTGGAGTACAGCGAAAACACGTTGTTTCTGCTCGCAACATTATCGGCGAACAAGAGCAGTACATCCAGCATCAAACAGGACGTGCCACTTGTTCTGTGGCCAAAACAGTACTTTTCTGACATCATATTTTGCGTGGTTGAGGTCAAGGCAATCGACACTGGCGCCGGTTTGTTGTTGTCGGTGGAGACCAAGATGACGGCATTGGTTGCTTATGTGGCTCCAGTCTCAACGCAACCGGCCCTTTCATCGACCAAGATCCAGTTCTCAGCGCTCGAAGATGCCTCAATCACGACTGAGATAGTCTCAGCATCATTGGTGGATCGCGACGGCTCCGAGACGCTGTACCTCGTATTCGACTTTGGAGGTAACAGTGCTTCTATCTGCTCGCTCAAGTGGATTTCGTCACCACCATCCTCGTCGAGCGGGACTCTACTTACAACCGTAAGTCAAGTGAATGGCTCGGTATTTATGCTCGCGAATAGTGCAAGTTCGGACATAATTGGACAAGCTGTTATCCAGCCCCGCGTGGGGTTCAGTGGCGTCTTGAAATGGAAAGTGGTGGCGTTCTCCGTTGAGAAAGCGCTAGTATCTCCACAGTGGAACCTGACGAGCGCAAATGCCTTGGATCAACTGGCCACCGTTGCGAGTAACAACACGATGGTGGTGATGTCGGCGACGATCCAGCCAATTGTCCACAAAGCGACCTTGGCCATCTCACCGACATCACTGGTCACAAAGCCCCTGCAAGCTGTCCAGGTGACTGTGAATGCGTCGACGGTTGATAGCGATGGTTCAGAAACGTTGTCGATGCTGGTGACGATGAACAGCTCAGCTGTACTGGGCGTTCGAGTGTTGAATGGGACCAAGAGCTCAGTGACAAACTCGTCGAGCGGAACGGCCTACCTCACCCCAACAACATCAAACAACTCGACTGCATCCTTCTCGTTCGGGCCGCTCAACAACAGTGCAGTATATAAGCTCAATTATATGCTCGAGATCGTGCCCCGAGCTGAGTTCATCGGCTTCTTCACGGTGACAGTAGTTGTGTATACCACGGAGCTTGAGACCAGCGAGCGGGCAAATGTATCGCAAGTCGCGACCGTGGTGGTGGTGCCGATCGACCCCGTCATAAAGCCGACACGAGTGATACATGGTGTCGAAAATGCGTTCGTGCAACTGCCGCTGCGACGTCTGGACTTGAACACGACGGTGGTGAGTCGAGATCAGTTGTTGTTGTACGTTCCCGACAGCAGCCAGGTGAGCGACGTATATATTGGCCTCCGCCGCGTGGCTGCACAGCAAGCGAACTTGGGGTCAGTGGCACTTTACGCGATTCCGTACGCGCTTCGCGACGCGGTCAGTATTCGCATGCGCGAGTACCTGGTGGGGTTCGTGCGCATGTACTTTGTGCTGTCGACAGTTCCATTCTCATTCGATAGCATAAATCAAAGTGCGTTCCAAGACACTGGCGACGGCATCTCGATAGAGGCGATGTCGGTGGTGGTACATCCGAACGTTATCGTGCCGGTTGTGTCATTCAAGGTTACAGGTGAGAATGAATCGGTACACATTGCCAGCAAGCCGATATCACTGGGTCTATCTGGTCTTAGTGCCCTGGACGTGCTGAATTCGTCTACTACGGGTGGTATGTGGTCAAACGTGCTGATATCCCCGGCTTTGATGATGGACGCGTTTTGGTCGAATGCGACGACCAAGGTCACTCGAGTGAACACTAGTGGTCGCTGGTTCTATGATTACTCGACCAAGAGTTCACGTAGTCAGCTCTACTGGAGTATATCAATGGGGCTAAGTCCATGGTACTCGGGTACACTATCGTCGCGTATGCAGCTGACAACGATGGACGTGGCGAAGCAAATGTCGGTTTCATCATTTGCGGACATACTGCGATTCGTGGTGGGCGAGGCCGAGGTCGCGAGGCTTGAAGTGGGTACCAGCAGCCTCAACACCAGCAACAGCACCACAACAATGCGACGCTTGTTCGAGATCAATGACGACCAAAACGTGAGCTTCTGGCTGTCCGAGCTCGGTCTTGCGGCTGGCTCTGCCGATCTCACCAGTATGTCAATCCTCATTTCGCGTGAAGTGGTGGATCAAGTGCTGGTCAACGGAACCGCTATCAATCCAGTACTGGTCGTGAACGAAGCAGCCTCGCAGCTGTGCAATGGCATCACGTACAAAGTCTTCGACATCAACCAGAACGGTTGTGGAAATGGGACAAACTGCTCACTGGAGAGCATTATGACCATTTTTCCTCGAAGGTATCTCTCACAGCGATTCTCCTTTGGCATGATGACAAGATCAGCCATCACATTGGTGCAATCCGAGTTCCGCAGCCTGTCGTCAGTGAGCTCCCTCGAGATGTTTGAGATCAACGTCAAGCCAGTTCCCAACACACCCGTGCTGCTTCTCAGCACAGCGAATATCACGACCCTCGAGGATACTCCAGCCGATTTTGCTATCCTGAGTGCGCGTCTGGTCGACACCGATGGCTCAGAAGTGATAGAGGTGGGGGTCATTGTCGACCCGTACTTCGTGAACGCAATCCGCATCAATGGCTCGATTGTGCCAGTGTCCAGCATTGGTGTCGTGATGGTTTCCAATCGAACAACTCCAGCGAACGCGGTTGTGGCTGGGAATATCTCAATTCTTCCGCGCGTGAATTTTGGCGGCATGATTACTGTCCAAGTGTTTGTGAGGAGCACTGAGCAAGCGACAGGAGAGAGCGCATATGTATCCCAGCGCGTGAATATCAGCGTGGTCAGTGTACCAGATCCGCCAGTGCTGACTATCGGAGATTCTGAGTATCACGTGAACGAAAACGTGACATGCGAAGTCAACCTGACCAGCGTTGCGCTCGTTGACACGGATGGCTCGGAGGCGCTGTACTTAATCATAAACGACACCAAGTCGTTTGCAATCGATCGCATTGAAAACAGCTCAGGAGCCGTGCTTCAGCGACCCAGCAATGGGCTGTTCAACCTCACGAGTCTTCCAGCAGTGTCAACTAACTTGATATTACGACTCGTACCAGTCGCAAATTGGTTTGGCTCGGCTCAGATCACCATTACAGCGGTTGCAAGGGAGAACGAAACGGGCATGAGTGTGGAAACCTCACAAAATATCATGGTGACCTTCACGCCACTTGCTGAGAAACCCGTGATTGCTGTGGAGAACACGAGACAAGCTTTTGATATGTGGGGGAAGATTGGGGTCGCAAACATCACGCTCCCAACTCCAGCGAAGGCAATTTTTACGAGCATTTCGCTCTACCTGCTGCCTCGGGCTTCCTCGAACCTGCAGATAATGGCGCAAAACACACTGCTACAGCTTGAGAGTTTCCCGACGGTGTCGACCGAAAAGTTGTATCGCGTGCCGCAAAATGCAAAACTGTCAGAGATTGTCGCAAGATCGTCGAACAAGTCTGTGGACTCGGTGATATTTGACGTGATTGCTATCGCCGTCATTGAAGTGTCGAATACCTCACAGCGAGCGACCAGCTCGACAATGCTGACGTTTGTGGCGATTCAGCTCTCGGCGACGGCGTTCATCTTGAAAGAAGGAGCGACAGCTGCACTGACTGTGAGTTTGCTGAGCGCGCCCTTCGCTCCAGTCAACATCTCAATTGTGACATCACTGGCGACGAAGGCGACTATTACGCCAGCCTCGATTTCCTTCTCGCCGAGCAATTGGAACGCCAGTCGCGTGTTGCAGATCAATACAGTCAACAATCTCATCGAGGATGGGAACCAAACGGCGATGCTGGTTTCAACGGTCTTGTCGACGGATTCGTTGTACGCCAGCTACGTTGTCGATTCAGTCCTGGTGCTAGTTGTGGACGACGATGTTTCGAGCATCGCGATGTTCCAGAAGGTCCTCTCGACTGTACCAGTGCTGGTTGCAGCAGAGGGCCGCGTTTTCTCGGCAGACTACAGCATCGTTCTGCTCAGTGAACCTACTGCAGAGGTGCGAATCATCATCGCAGCGAATCTCAGCCAGATTGTGGTCGTGCCGACCAGCGTGGTGTTCACACCATTAAACTGGAATGCATCACAGAGCATTGTGGTCTCCGCGGAGGACAACAATGTGAAAGAAGGTGACCATTTTGGGGCTCTCACACACACAGTGTCGACTACCGACATGGTCTATGCAGCAAAGACGATCGAGTCGCTCAAGGTGTTGGTAGTTGAGACCAAGGATGCCACGCCGCCACCAAACCTTGAATCAGTCAAGTTCCTAGCTACCGGTGTGGGATTGACGGTACAATTTGATCGATCGGTCAACCGATCGTCTTTCAAGGACAACACTTTCGCATGCAGTTTGATCTTCGACTTGCCCACAGTCCAGTCAACGACCAACTACTTTGGCGACTCGCCATCATGCTCGTGGCAGAGCAATGACGCGTTGATTCGGTTCGTATTTGGTCGGAGCGTAAACGTGGTTCCTGGTGGTATTCTGAGTCTGCGCGGCGGTCTCTTGAAGTCGACAGCAGCGGCCGAGCTCTCAACGCCTGCTATGAACGCCACGATCGCTGCACCGGACTCGCCTCCAGTGCCACTGGCACTGGTCAGCGGCGCCAAGTCACTTGGAACTTGTGACGACTTATTTCTCGATGGTTTAAGCTCGTCGGGATCGGGTGGACGGACTATGAAGTACACGTGGATGCTCACGGGAAGCACAAACACCGTGACCTCGGTCGATAAGGTGACCTTGGTATTGAAAGAGACCTCATTGGCGAACAATGCCTCACTAAAGATCGCTGCAGTATTGATGGAGGAGAATGCAGCGTATCAGATCGTGCTTCAAGTGCGCAATTTTTTTGGCGTGGCGTCAAATTCCAGCATCATCAGTGTACAGAAAGCCGCCATGCCGCTCCCAGTCGTGTCAATTCGAGGCGGTGGCAAGCAAGACGCGATGCGCGCAAAGGAGTTGACCATTATTGCTAGTGCAGAGAACCCGACGTGCTCAGCTCCGAGCTCGGATGGATCAACAACAGCAACTGGTTCGACATCTGTCGACATGACCTTCTCATGGAGTCAGCTCCAGGGGGACCTGACACCTGCGCAATTCAAGTCAACGAGCCCAAACCCTCGAATCCTCAAGCTCCCTTCCCGCACACTGACCGTTGGTGTGAAGTACGTTTTCCAGATCTTCGTCGCAATGGCCAGCAATGCAAAGATCAACAACACTGCAAGTGTCGAGGTGAATGTACTTTCAAGCCCTGTCTCTGCAGCGATCGGTGGTGGAGATCGGTCCTACGGAGTCGAGCAGGCGTTGGTGTTGGACGCGTCAAAGTCCGTCGACCCGGACGACACCAGCAACACGGTTCCTTTTGCATACGTTTGGGTGTGTATGATGCAAAGCAGCACTGCTGCCACTGGGGTGTACGATACGAGCTGCGCCGCAGCGGATAGTACTCTTCTAACTCTCGCTCAGCTAGCGCAAACTACAATCCCCGCGAGCACGCTCAACCCAAACAAGTACTACAACTTTACTGTCACAGCAAAGAAGGACACGAGGAGCAGTTCGGCATCAGTGGTGTACTTCTTCAAGCCTGGGTCGCCCCCGAGTGTGTCCATTGATCCACTGGCAGCCGCTAAGGTCAACATCAACGACCGCGTGCTACTGAAAGGGACCGTCACATCCAAGCTGCCAGTCGTAAAGACTGAATGGACGATCACTGGCGCCACATCGGCACAACAAGCCGCAATCTTTGCTGTCCCAGCGCTCGGACGCCGTACCATGTTGCTGAAAGAGTACAGCCTCACGCCAGGCGTCTTGTACAAATTCCAGCTCTACGTAGAGGACTCGTCTGGGCAATCTGCGACGTCGTCCATGTCGGTGGTTGCAAACTCACCACCGAGTAGCGGGCTTCTCGTCGTGACACCGACGAAAGGCTTCGCTTTGGACGACACATTCATGTGCGTCGCCAGCAACTGGGTGGATGAAGATGCGCCACTCAAGTACACTTACAAGTACATACGCGGCTCGGCGTACTCGGGTGGTGAAGAGGTCTCCATGGGTCCGGCGTCGCTAGACCCCTACTTCAGCTCGGTGTTCACGCAGGGCAGTGGAGATAACAACACGATCACGGTAGTTGTGTATATTCAGGACTCGCTGGGCGCTGTCACGCGCGTGTACCAAGAGATCGTTGTCGAGCAGCAGGTGATCGCAGCGGCGGACCAGGCGGCGTACCTTGCAAATAAGACAAATGCTGTGCTCGCGGGGGCGCTAAGCGGCGACCCAGCCAAGATTATGAACCTTATCAGTGCACTGGGTGACTTGATCAACGGTCCCGAGGAGACACCAGCTGCAACGCCGACTCCAACGACGTCAGCGCCAACATCTGCTACACCTGGAGGTAGTAGTACACCAGCGACCCAAGTGAAGTTGAAAAACTGTCCTTTGCGGAACGCATTGCAGTGCAATTCAAAGGGCAACTGCATTCGCGACCCAGTCGGCTGCTTGGAGACCGATCTCTCATGCATCACGACGTGCTCGTGTACGTCAGGCTACTATGGAGACAACTGCGCCATGGACCAATCCCAGTTTGACGCCAAACAGAAAGCTCTCGGTAGCTTGATAAGCGCCATGGCGACTTCGGCCAAGTCAATCGACCTGAGTGACGTGGGGGCCATGGAACAGCAGGCTGCCAGTATTGCGACGCTCACCAAGAGCGCCAACGTGCTGGACTCTGCATCCCAGGCACTTGCCTTGAACTTTGTCGACAACATCATGTCGGCGCCCGTGTTGACAAAATCCGCGACCACGGCCGTGGCGAGCACGATCTCCAACTTGCTCGACGTCGACAGCTCCTCGCCAAGCCCAACCCCCACGACCATCTCAACACAAGTCCCTGCGGCAGCACGTCGACTGGTTTCAACTGGCACTGGGTCATCAAGTAGCGCGGGCTCTGGTACAAATGCTGGCGACGCCGGTTTTGGAGCTAACTCGACAGTCGACCCGCACGAGAAAGTCAAGAAACGTCTCGCTCAGCTTCAAGGTACAATCGGAAAGCTTGAATCAGCGCTCCTGTCGTCAGCAGTCGCTGGTGAAGATCCAGCAACGTTAATGTCCAAGAACCTCAAGATTGTGGCCACCCGCGACCATGCGTCGCAACTCGAAGGCATGGAGCTCCGCATCCCGCTCACAGCCGCTGAGATCGCGGCGAACTACACGCCGCCGTCGGCAACTGTGCCCGAAGGCTTCTCGAGTTTCCTGGCTGACACGAGTAGTAACCAGAGCGCTGGCAGTAGCGACGGCAGTGATGATCCAACGATCGATATTCAGTCCACCGTGTACACCAAGAACCCGTACAGCTTTGATGGGTCGGCGATGAATTCGCGAGTCATGAGCATCAAGGTGCGTCGCGATGGCGCGGATGTCGCAGTGCACGGTCTCCCGACACCGTTTCGGATCATGATGCGCAACGCGGACCCCGTGTTCGCGTCGATGGCAGCGAGTAGCATGGCACAGAACTTTACGTTCTATTGCAACAAAGAGACAATCGTCACCAAGTTTTACGACTGTAAGGGGATTAACAGCCCGATCTCGATTACGTGCAACGGCACTGAGTTCAACGGCATCATCACGTGTCCAGTGCGTCAGCCTGCGTGTCGGTACTGGGACCAAACGAACAGCTCGTGGTCCTCTGAGGGGTGCACCGTCGCTGGTACGACGGACGACGGACAGTACACGATCTGCGAGTGCACGCACTTGACCGACTTCTCGACCGACGTACAGCAGTCGCTCACGCTCGTGACCGAGCACTTTGAACGCGTGATTCACCACGTGGTAACGGTCGACGACATTAAGAAGAACGTGGCGCTGTTGATCGTCATTGGCGCGTTCTTCCTGGTGTACCTCATCGCGTTCTTCTACGTTAGTCGGTGGGACCACCAGGATACGCTGCGCTTCAAGCGCGAAAAGCGTCTCAAGCTCCAGCAGACCGAGAAGATTAAGATCCGGTCGCTCTTCCAGGAGCCCGAGTTCTTACACGCCGTGGGCTGGAAGGCCAAGCTCACGGCCGCAGCTACGGGCTTCTGGAACGGGCTCAAGCAGAATCACAAGCTCATGTCGATCGTGTTCAAGTACAACGAGCACTTCTCGCGCGCGCAGCGACTCACGGTCATCTTCACAGTCATCATGAGTCAGATGTTTACGAACGCGCTGCTGTATCAGCTCAAGAAGGGGCCCAAGTCGGCGGGCTCGGCGTTTGTCGCAGGAGTTATCTCGTCACTGTGCATGGTTCCCGTTACGATCGCGTTCATTGCCATGTTCAAGAAAGCGGCGCGGCGGCAGAACTACTTGGTACGCTACCACGTCGAGGACGACGAGGGCAACGTAGCTGAGGTGGAGACTGATGCGTATGGGAACTCGCACGAGCACTCGCCCAGCGAAATCCTGATCATGGACCTCGCGGCGATTGCCAACTGTATCGCGATCGCCCGGATCCAAAAGGTCGCCGACGAGCTCAAGAGCAAAGGCGTGGATTCGAAGGTCGGCCAACTCTGTCGCGGTATCTTTATCGCGCTCTACAACCGTGATGCCGACGAAGAGCCACCTGAGGTGGACGAGGCGCAAGACATCGAAAGCGATCCGCTCAAGGGAATCTTGGTGCAGATCAAATCGCACCTGCATGCTGGTCTGCAAGCCCACCCGTCGCCACGACCGCGCTTGAGCAGCTTGAGTCCGTTTGCGAAGAAGCGAAAGTCGGACGTCGCTAGCATCGCTGATATCGAGTCCTCTGGTGCCAAGAGCGACGAACCCTTGGCTCTTGAACTCTCCTTGTCCCATGAAAGCGAGCCACAACCATTACTCAATGGTCCTGAGCGCCGCACGCTGGCGCTGAACCAGATGCTCCTCATGCTCGGCCGCGACGGTGGCGAAGCCATGATTAACGACATGCTTAAATTCGATCCGCTGCAAGTAACACCCTCGTCAGCCTCCAAGATCGCCGACAGCTGCGCGTTCGTGGAGAAGTCGATCCAGGAAGAGGAGGCCGATGATAATCCTGAGAACGCTCAAGAGGAAGAGTCCGAGGCTGTCGAGGTGATGCTGACACTCCAGGACTGGCTCTCAAAGTGCCACGACTCGTGCGTGGACCAACATACGAACATGAAGATGGTCGTGGCCAAGGCGCGGCTCGAGCTCCAGCGCACAGAGTCCCAGCTCAAGAAGCTTAAGCACGCGATCGGCGCACAGTTTGACCGGCGGATCTCGGAAGCTATTGCTCGCGCAGACGTTGCTCTGCCGCACATAACGAGAGAGCTGGACGGCTTGAATGAAGCTGCACGGCGCGAGAGTGCCCTGGTCAAAGATTGCGTGGTCGTACAGCTGCCAGTCGACAGAAAGAAGTCGACGAGGCGCATGTCAAGGCTGAGTGCCCACCAACACGGCCCCACTAGGGCGTCCATCGTGGACCCCCGACTCGCAGCGACAATCAAGTCTGAAAAGAAGGCTATTCTCAAGGCCAACAGCGACGCGATCAAAGAGAAGCGCGCCGTTATGAAGGCTGCACAGCGCAAGCTCTTGGCTGAGCAGCACAAGATCCATGGCGAGGCAAAGCGCGAGATGCAGAAGCTCTACGCGGGGCTCGCAGGCGTCGCCAAGATGAAGAAGAAACTGCAGCTCTACCTCGAGGCCCGTGAGCGAAAGCGTGTGGACGCACTGCCGCTCCACGAGCGTCAGGTGTACTTGGTCGAGAAAGAGCAACTCAAGAAGATCAAGCGCACGTCCCGCGTGCTCTACAATCAGTTCCTCCGCAGACAGCCGGCACGGACATCTAAACCGCTCTTCCCCGAGTGGGTCATCTACATTTCGTATGGGATCTGCTTGGGCTGGAGCATCTGGAGCGCGTTCTTCGTCATCATGTTTGGTTTCACCATCGGCCAGGTCGAGTCCCAGCTCTGGGTGAGCTCGCTGCTCACGGGCATCGCGATGACGCACGTCGTCTCGGACCCACTCAAGATCTTCTTCCGCATGGGACTCATGCCGATCGTTGCCGCCGGCGTGCTCGCCGAGTCGGGACTTTTCAATGCGCTCAGCTCTGAGACCCTCGCGCTCGGCGCTGTGGCGGCCGTGGGGGCCTCTGGCGTTGCGCAGTACATGGCCAAACGCGACGAGCGCAAGCGCCTCAAGCGCGCCAAGACAAACCGCCTCGTGCCCACGGATCACGAGGTCTACGTTCAGGCGCTCGCTATCGCTGGTCACGTTGATAGCGAAGGCGAGCAGGAGACGACGGATGTAACTGTGTTCGAAGCAAGCGATCGACGCGGTTCGTTCACGGACATTGCGCGCATGAGCGCTCATGAGGCTCATCAAAATGACGAGGCCAAGATGCGGCTGAAGATCGAAGCTGAACTGCAGAAAGATCTCCGTGACGAAGAGGAGAAGCGACAGGGACCAACCCTCCCCAAACTCGTGGTCACCAAGGGCCCGCCAGTGCAGCTGGTACAACCGGGAGCGAGCGTCGTCACTCCCTACTCCCCACTGGCGGGGACCCAGGCGACACTCGAGCAGCAGAGCAGTGCCGTGCTCAAGGACAAGTCATCGGTCTTTGGACCGAGCACGAGTGTACGCAAGCCGCCGCCATCCAAGACCAGCATCACAGCAATCAAGCCATCGCGCGTTGCCGTATCCAATGTTTCAGTCGAAGGGAGCGGATCTCAGGCTCGAGCCTTTGTCGCTGCAGCGGTCACCCACCTGTGTCCGTGCGGTGAGAGTGTTCGCGAACAGGACTGGACTGTGCACCAGCAAGAGATTTGCCAGCGACGCCTAGTTCAGTGTCGCTCCGGCTGCGGAATGTTCCTTGAGGCGCGCAGCCGCAACGGCCACGAACTGAGCCAGTGCCGTCTCGTGATGTGCAACTGCGGCAAGATGGTGCTCACCAAGTCGCTTGAGCTGCACCAGCAGCGCGACTGCCGCAACAAGACGGTCTTCTGTAGACTCAACTGCGGCGCGAGCATACCGTCGCACCAGCGCGAGCGCCACGAGCGTCTCGAGTGTGCGCTACGCATCGCCACGTGCATCCACTGTGGCGTGCCTCGCCACGCGACCGAGATGAGTTCTCACCTTGCAAACGAATGCCACGTGGAGCGGTCGCGAGTCGCTATCACGGGCGCGTTGCGCGCATACGCGTCACCAATGGCTGCTACGAGTGCAGGTGGGAACGCGCCAAAGCTCAACGTCGCAGCGATCCGCGGTCCGCCGATCCAGGTTGCTCCGTCTGAAAGCGAGACTCGCCGCAGCAAAGCTGTGGCTGAGCCCGTCATGGTGCCTCCAGGCGGGATCGTAGACTCGGAGGCCTCGTCTTCGCCTGAGAAGCGAAAGCTCGCAGCGATGCGCGAGAAAGTGCTTGCACGCAGAGCTCAGCAGCACCAGGCGGCAGCCGTCACGCCCAACCAGGCTAACCCGAGCTCTAGCGACCTTGAGCCATCTCAAGAGGAGATTAGGGGGCCTCCAGAACCTCTGGGACCTCGCCTTCCGCTAGAAGGTGGCACCCAGCGAGTGGCACGAGAAGACGTCAAACTCTCTCCGATTCGGCGGAAGATGATGACGGGACCGCCGCCGATCCCAGTGGCAGTAGCTGACGTTTTGTCCCCACGTGAAGACGAAGTGCTGGCTGCAGCAGCTTCGCAGGTGGCAGAGTTCATCTCAGCTGCTGCTGGTAGTGCTGAGGAGAACAAGCGTCGTGCTGGCGAGGCACACGGTGTCGGTGACCAGATAGACGACCTCGATGCCATGTTTGCTGACGCACTTGGCAGCGGCGACGAGAAAGAGATGAAGCGGCCAGTAGCACCGAGCGTCAAGCAATAAGGTCTTACAGAACACATATTTTAATACATTTTCATAATTGCATTTCAACAAATTCACAATAGCAAATAAATTGACCTAGATACATTAAAAACACTTACATACAAGCAGTTCTGCTCTGGCGCTACTCGTCGTCGTCATCGTCGACGTCATCATCTTCGCCATCGTCATCGTCATCGTCTCCATCAGCATCATCAGCGTCAGCGTCTCTGCCTTTCAAGGCCTCGTCGCGCTTGTCCTTGGCGCGTCGGATCGCGGTCAAAATGTACTTGACAGCCAGGTCGCTCGACCACATGCTTTTGCTCCACTTGTGGTGCCCACGCGACTTGACGCGCAGTTCAGGGACTTGCATGTTGGGAAATCGCTCCTCGTGCTGGCTGCGCAGATACTCGAGACAGAACGAAAGGCCCTTGACGCGATAAAGCGTGCCCAGGTCCACGACTGACTTGCGGTACCACCAGCCCTCGTGGCGCTGCGTGCGCGCGTCGAGGGACAGGAAGAACTGCGTCCCCAAGGCGTTGAACGCCGGCTTGATCACGCGCCTCGTGAAGACCTTCTTGGCGCTTTCTTGGCGCTTGCGGCGCTCAACGAGCAAGTCCTGGTCGTCGGCTTTGGACAGTGGCATCCAGAACGTGCGCTCCCAGATCGCGCGGCCATGAGCGACCAGGAACCGCTGGAGCGCGACGACCAGATCCGCGTGGTCATCGATGTCGAACGGAGTCGTGAGGTCCTCGTGAAAGATGTGCGTCCAGGGCTGCGTGGCCTCGATTCGAAAATACTCGACTCCAATGGCCTTCAGTGCCTCCTCTTCCGAGCCTATGGGCGCAATCTCCGCGTGGTGTGAGCGCTTGGTCGCTCTCAAAGGCTGATCCTGGTCTGGCGACGCTCTCTTCTTGGCCTGAGAAGGTGGCAAGTGATCTGACGGCGCGGCGTCGAAGCTGGCGCTTCGATGATCAGTGTCCACGGCCAGCTGGCGACCAGGGAACATGGGCAGATACTGTGTGGTGATCCAGTGCGCACGATCACGTGCCGACAGATACAGCTGCAGCGGCAGAATGGAGATCGCGTCGACGCCGATATGCACGAACTCGAGCAGCGCGTTCTCGCAGCCATCGCAGAACTCGCGGTATATGCGCGCCAGCAGGTGCATGTTCTTGGTGGCGACGCGCGCCTCAAAGAAAAGGAACACGCGCGGGAGGTCCAGGCGACTGGTAGACGAGACCGCTGGCTGGTGCCGCAGGTACTGCTGGTGCATGAGCGTGCTGGCCGCGAACGCACGCTTGGCCGAGTCTGACTCGTCGAACGGCAGCACAGCCACGAGGTTTACGCCCAGCTCTACGAACTCCTGCAGCGTCTTGTCGTGGTCAGCGTAGAAGTCGCTGGTCATGCGCCGCAGCAGCTCGAAGTTCTTGGTCGCCACACGGTGCTCTAGGAAGTCGCAGAAGAGCGCCACGAGCTCTTGCTCAGGCGGCGCGTGAAGTGGCGCGCGCCACTGCTGCTGACTGGCGCTGGTGGCAGCCATGGTGGCGGTCTTCTCCTGTGCGAGAGCTCTTGGCAGTTGGGATCTCAATTCCTTGCTTGTCAATTACTGTGGTTCGCATGAGAATATATATGCGCACTTATCTGTAAGAGGTAAAATACCCTATTCTAATTTACGCCCTTTATAGGAACTGAGCTCTCCGAAATCCACAAGCACCACGTCGAAGAAGGCGCGCATGAAGGTGGACGACTCCGGCAGTGGGGGCCAGCGCCACGGCGACAGCAGCAGTTTCGATGCAGAGAGCACCGCTCATACAAGTAGCAGCACGACCAGCAGCGGCCACAAGACCAAGAAGCGCTCGTTCCGCATCGCCATGTGCTGCGACTTCTTTTACCCGCGCCTGGGCGGCGTCGAGATGCACATCTGGTCCCTGGCGCAGTGCCTCCTCCGCCTGGGCCACAAGGTGATCGTGATCACCCACGCCGTGAACGAAAACCAGCGCTCTATGAGCCAGCTGCCGCCACAGCGCGCGGGCGTCCGCTGGATGACCAACGGCCTCAAGGTGTACTACATGCCGCTGGCCGTGATGGTGGACAACGTGACGTACCCGACGTTCTTCGCGAACTTTGCGCTCTTCCGCGCCATCCTATTGCGTGAGCGCATCGAGATCGTGCACGGCCACCAGGCCACGTCGGCGCTTATCCACGAGTGCCTCGCGCAGGCCAAGGCACTGGGCGGCGGCCTGCGCACCGTGTACACGGACCACTCGCTCTTCGGGTTCGCCGACGCCGCGAGCGTGCATTTGAACAAGATCATGAAGTTCTCGCTCTCGACTGTGGATCACGCTGTGTCGGTCTCACACACGTGCAAGGAAAACCTCGTGCTGCGCGCGTCGCTGCGGCCGGACAGCGTGTCGACGATTCCCAACGCCGTGGACGCTACCAAGTTCGCGCCGCCCACACGCGCCGAGCTGTTGCTGCTCGCTAGTCACCAGGAGTCGCACGAGACGATCAACGTGGTGATCATCTCGCGGCTCGTGTACCGTAAGGGCATCGACCTCGTGGGGCGCGCGATCCAGATTGTGTGCGCGCGCTGCCCGCACGTCAACTTCATCGTGGGCGGCGACGGCCCCAAACGCCTGCTGCTCGAGGAGATGCGCGAGAAGCACCGACTGCACGACCGCGTGCGGTTGTGCGGGGCCGTGCCGCACGCGCAGGTGCGCGACGTGCTCTGCCAGGGCCACATCTTCCTAAACAGCTCGCTCACTGAGAGCTTCTGCATTGCGATCCTCGAGGCCGCAGCCTGCGGGCTCTTCGTCGTGAGCACGCGCGTGGGCGGTGTGCCCGAGGTGCTGCCCCCCGACATGATTAAGTTTGCGGCCGAGATCACGCCCGAGGCGCTTGCCGAGGCTGTGCTCGAGGCCCTGCCGCTTGTGGCACACGTGGACCGCCAGCAGTTCCACGACCGCGTGGCGCGCATGTACAACTGGAACGCGGTCGCCGCGCGCACTGAGCGCGTATACGCCAAGGTGCTGGCACTGCCGCCGACGTCGCTGCTGCATCGGCTGCAACTCTACAACGGCCTTGGGCCCGTCGCCGGCGTGCTCGCGTGCCTGCTCGTCGCGTGCATGCAGCTCTTCCTGTGCGCGCTCGAGCTCTGGCAGCCTGCGAGCGACATTGAGCACGCGCTCGAGTGGGCGAGGGAAGGTTGTGCAGAGGAAAACAGCGGTGGGTATGATGGTGAGCCAGTGGTAGCGATGACCTCTTGAGCAAGGGCTCATATACATCTTCTCGTAACTAACTATCGAATGTGGCAATAGAGACGTTGTTGGATTGAGTGAGGGCGAAGACCCGTTTGCTGTCTATTGGAGAAAGAGCTGCTCTTTGAAGAACACGAGCGGGAAGATGACGATCGTGCCCGTGAACGCGCCCATCTGCGTGCAGAAGCCACTCCACTGGTACACCGCGCGCGCGTACTCGGCGTCGAAGCGCACTGCAAACAAGTGAGAATGAGCTCAGCCACTAGCTGTTAAGGTACCTCCCAGCCAGCCAAGGAAGAAAGGGAATGAGTACAAGCACGTACTGCTCTCGCGCTTGAGCGTCAGGAATATCATCGTCTGCGTGTATGCGTACAGGGTCAGGTACGATATGTGGCTCACTAGTGCTAGAGCCACAACACCAATATCAGAATGGATGATGTGAGTGGCAATCAGATCAAGATTATATATCAAAACTGTACAAGACGTACGCAAGAGGTAGCCATGCGCGTGCGATGGTCCGCTCAGGAATGGCTTGGCTACTAGCGAGAAGCCCAACAGCATAGTCTAAACAGCACAGACAACATCAGTTCAATCATAACTTTCGTCAGCCACCAAGAGCGTCATGAACAGCAGTCACTCATTCGCAGCCTCACCGCAACGACGACCAGGATGCACGTCAAGAAGCGCACGTGGTACACGCGCCACCAGCTACATGCATCAATAAATACCAACAAAGGACACAATGTTGTTAGCCCCTTCGTGTTGTTATGTCTATGAGCGTGACGAACCTGGTGCTGATCCGGGCGATGGGGTCCAGAATCAGCGACGCAATGCTTGCGATCGTCTGATACCGCGACGTCGCGCCCTCCATGTCATTGAAAGGCTGCTCATACACATAACATGATGCCCCGAGTGCACAGTCAGCTTACAAAGACAAGTCGCTCACATATTGTGTAGCCAGGCAGCTCGTACCGCGAACTTGCGGTAAACGTAGGACATGACGGACGGCAGCACGCCGAAGGAGAACGCCGCGAGGATCAGTTGGCATGCCAGGTACTGCCACACGTGGAGCACGATCTCACGTCTCGAGAGCTCTTGGCTGGGAATCGGTGGCTGCAATGTGTCTTCACCAATTACAGATAGAGTCACCAACGGTGCATCTTCATCCGCGTGCTTCTTCAATTGAGACTCATCGCCTTGGAGGCGTGCCTGCTGGGCCCACGGATGGAACTGCAGGAATGCAAAGCCCCCTAGCGACACGACCATGATCGTCGCTGGTGTGTGTAGATCATACAGGGAGAGAAAGAGAACTGTCAGGCCGAAAATGGAGTCAATTGTTGAATTCTACACGCAAGAGACGTACCACAGAGGAGGTAGAAGACCGTGACGGAGAAGCGCATGGCACTCGGGTCGTAGGGCTCCTGGATGACGCCCAAGAGCGCCGCGATGGAGCCACTGAGACCCTCGCCCGTGGACAGGGCGCTCGTGTAGACTGCCGGGAACGTGGCCACGTACGGATAGAAGACCACGGTGGACGTCGCGCTAACTAGACCGCCCATGTGCGTCAGCAGTAGCATCGCTGGTATATCATAGCACATTACCCGTCTCAGTTAGTCTAGGTTGAGACTTTTATAGCTAGGTATACATGATATACACATGCGTACATACCAACGCTGTGCTCGTCGCCAAAGACAAAGGCGGTCTCCTTCCAGAGGACGCTCATGAGCACGGCGCCGACGACGCCGATCGCCAGCAGCGCCCAGATGACGGTCGCCTGCTGAAGGAACTGTCCGCGCGCGTTCAGTGCCATGTACAGGAACGGATAGATGTTGGCCGACTGCAGCGCGAAGATCTGCGTGATGTATAGAAGTGTACGTATATGCATAGAGGTTACTACAATGGCTGAAGAGCTCAATGGTATGAAGGTGTCGTACCGAGTAGGCGTAGATACTGTACTTCTCCGGCAGCTGTTGTAGGAACACACCCAGCTCAATGTACGACGCTGGTATAAGTACGCCAGCACACACAGTACACGTTGTTAGCAGGCAGAGCAGCACAGCTTCGTGAGCAAGAGCGTCCGTACCATTCGTCATTATCCAGGACGCCAAGCCAAAGCACATGAAGGCCGCGAAGGTCGCCGCGCGCTGCCGCTGGGTGCGCAGCCTGCGCGTGCGCTCCGTCATGCTCTCTGCGCTCTCGTGCTGCAGCTGCTGCGGCTGAGACTCTGTGCTGCTGCTCTGCACTGAGAGCACGCGCTGCGGCTCGTCCTTCATTAGCGTGAACATGTGACGAATCACACAAGGAAAACGCGTCGAAATCAATCTTGGGATTTTATACATAATAGTATGCTCTGATTGGAATCATTTTTGATGGGAAACGCACAACGAATCACAGCCCCTAAACATGCATGAAATCAATTCTCAAGACTCACTAGATATTACTATTTAACAATTAGAATTTATTTTATTGAATTCATTTTCCAATACCGCCGAGACAATGCGAATTCCATTCTCAGAATGTCCATCTTTGCGTGCTACGTGCTCACGCCCGTGCTCGCGCCACAGCGGCTGCGCTGCACGTACGTGGGCTTCACGGTCGCGCCCACGCGCCGCATCCGCCAGCATAACGGCGAGATCCACAACGGTGCCAAGCGCACGAGCAAGCACCGCCCCTGGTACAGCAACCCGCTAAATTCGATCATGCTCTTGCTCTGCCGTGTCTCTCTCTGTTGTTGACCTGTTGTTGCTCTACGGATATCGCTGCTGTATGCCAGGGAGATGGTCGCAGTCGTGCACGGCTTCCCGTCTAAGTTCCATGCACTGCAGTGTACGTCTTGTGTACATCAGCCGCTTGCTGTTGTCCGGGTATACTAACGCACTCACTCGACAGTCGAGTACGCGTGGCAGCATCCGTACAACAGCAGGTTCACGAAGAAGCGCCTAAGCCAGTTGAAGGGCAAGACGGGCGTTGGGACACCGCGATCGCTCAAGCGCAAGCTCATCGAGCTCCATGAGCTGCTGCATCTGGGGCCCTGGGCGCGCTTCCTATTGACCGTCAGCTACACGTCCGAGTGTTCGTCGCCTCTTTTGAGTGGGTGTACACATGCATGGCTTCTTGGTTGACTAATTTATCTGTATGAAATGTGTATAGTCGCACACAGCGTCGCCAAGAGCTCTGGGTACTATGCGTGGCCGTCGCACATGAGGTGCGAAACAAAGGCGCTCGCAGAATTCCAGCACATGCTCAGCAGACGAACTGTACAAGATGAAGGTGGAGACGATAGTGGCGATGGTGGTGATCGCTATACGCAGTATACGGACAATGGCCAGCCGGCCTGCTTTGTCTGCGAAGATGAGCTGGATGTTTCTACGGCAGATAGCTCGCAGGGATACCTCCAGTGCTACCACGCAGACTGCGCCATGCAGTGCCACACGATGTGTCTCGTTGACCATTTCGTCTCGTCAGTGGACATGCTGGCCAGCGATGATAAGGAAGATCCAGAAGGCGACAACTCCAGCCACCAACAGGACTCCGAAACACTGCGTCCAGAGCGAGGAAGGTGTCCGGACTGCCAGAATCAACTCCTGTGGCCGCTCTTGGTCCAGCAGGCGACTACTCGACAGAGTGACAGTAGATCAAGTCCAGGTCGTGGGAGCAAGAGAAGAAAGAGTGCCAAGCGATGCAGAGGAGATGCAGAGGTGGTGGAATCTGTCGAAAATGGTGATGAAGTGCGTCTTCGGCAACCTGTCGAGCTACAGGATGAACGGTTAAGCAGTGCTCCGCCTGTATCAGAGGCCTCGAGTTCCTTGTGGGATAATATAATTTCCTACAGTGACGAGCATTCGTTCGATGAAGATGACGAAGACTACGAGTATGGCCCTCGTGGTGATGATGAAAACGGAAACTCCTCTGGGTTGACTGTTGCAAGCCGAGAGCTGAGCAACAGGTCAGTCGCCAGCGACTTCAACAGCCCAGGTGCGGCGTTCATCGATCTCACGCTGGATGAAGACTGAGAAGCAAGGTGTTGGGAATTGTAAGTGATATGTATTCTATCGGGTATGATGTTGCGTTTCTATTAACCTATGGGCTCTTTGCTTCTTCTCCTACTGTCGTTCTTAGAAGTTCCAATTGCTTGTCTGCGCCCAGCAAGAAGAGCGTTCTCGAGACGGCCTTCAGCTGCCGTCGGACTCGCTTGTGGCTATTCCCACCAGCCGATACTTCTTGGAGACTGCTTCGCCAGGTGTCCAAGTCGTTCAGCACGGCGTCCATGGCGTCCAGAGTGTTCGCTTTCACGAGTTTTAAGAAGAAAAACTTCGCTTCCTGGCGGGTCTTCGCGTCGGGGACACTCTCCACGAGCTTGCGGACCCATGCCCATTGTTCTTGCATCAGCAGTGCGTCCACTTCGATGACAAGTGCTTCTTGCTCGGCATTGTGAAGCAGAGCATCGGGGGCGATACAGGATGCGTGCACCTGTGGTCGTGGTTGCGTGTCGAGTGGTGAAGATGACGGCGGCATGTCCAGGACTGCAACTGCGCTCATTCGTAATGGCCTTCGAGATATGGAGACGAAACACTGCGAAGATGGCAATTCGGAACTGAAGAGAGGCTTTGGGAACTCTGGTATCAGGACAGTGAGCCAGTGAAGTGTCCGTTATGGAATCTTTTTTTGGAGAGCAGCTTCGCAGCCGACTTTACTTGGAACCACCACAACTTCCCACGGATACCCATGTATGCGCGCCAATCAGCCAAACCATGTTTGGATCCAGCGCATCGACTGCCAACTCCCAATCTCAGTTGCCAGCGGAAATTCAGGAAAGAAGAGACGAAAGACGCACGCTTATGACTGTCATCACGTTCGAGTTTCAATGGCTGTCAGTCAAAGGCAAACAGCTGAGTAATAACTACAAGAATGTTTTGGACGGTTGACTTCAGGAGCACTGAGTGATCGTGAAAGTGATTATCAAAGTGGCTGAAAGAAAATCCTGAAGATGTAAAGCTCTCAGTAGTGGATCAGGGGATGCACTGGCCAGACGCGCTCGGACTCGAGCTCGATGGCGACGGGCCGGTCGTAGACCTCGAGAAACTCGTCGAGGCCCATGAGCTCTTCGCGCGTGAGCAGCCAGAGCACGAGG
>JAASFV010000508.1:0-20360 GCA_023334015.1 Globisporangium paddicum
CACGAGCTGCAGGTGGTGAGCCAGCGATGCCTTCTTCTTGACCAGGTTGGGCACCTTCTTGAGCAGCGCTGAGACCTGCGCAAAGGCGACAGCTGCTTGGTTGCGTTGTGAGCCATTGCTGCTGCTGTCGGGGCTCGAACTTGAGTCAGTGGAGGATACTGCGGAGCCATTGAGTCGTGCCTGGGAGACGAGGTCCTGGGCGATGTCCACGAGCATGCTGGAGATGAGGATGTTGAAGTTCACGTCGCGTATGTCGCTGAAGAGCTCGTCACGGTGGTTCAGGATGAGCGATTTATGGGTTGTCGTTGAGTTACTGCTTGGTGGTGTCGAATTGACGTCGTCGGTAATGGTGTAGCTGATCACGCCGTGGTTGACATCCAGGAGCGCGTCCAGCAGGCCCTCGTACGTCATGGGCGTGAGCAACATCGACAGCGGGTCCTGCATCCGGTCGATCAGTATCAGTTTCTGGATCCCAGCGCTGCCCATAGGCTGTGAGTAACTACCTGTGACAGCAGAACTCCGTTGCTGTTGAAGCGAACCCATTGCCGTGTGCGCTAGCTGGAGCATGTTCTTCACCCTGTTGGCAAAGTCCCCATGGCACACGACGTCCTCAACACGCGCGCCGGCGTGCTTCTCAATGGCCAAAATGCTCTTCACAACGTCCGTGAGCGACCGATGGTCGCCTTTCACGTACAGCTCGCCAAAGACGGCGTCGTGGCAGAGCGCAGCGACGCGGTCGTCGATCGGAATGAGCCCCATCGAGAGATTCCGCTGCGCGGTAAAGCCCGCGACGCCCTGTCTCTCCATCTCCAGTGTGCACTCGGACGTTGCGGCCGGGAACCAAAGCACACTGCAGCGACGAGCGCCCTCAAGCGAGCGTACGCTGTCGGCAATGAGCTTGACCGTCGTGGGCTTGGGCGGCACCACGAACACCACCGGGTCTGGGCTTGCACCGGAGCCACCGCCAATGCGCTTCTGCACTGAACTGGCGTCCATTGTATTGGTGTCAATGGACACGAGGCGGTCGATGTTGAGCTGGTCGTAGAAGGCCTTCCCGCCGGCGCCGCTCGCGAGCACCTGGAAGATCACATGGTGCGACACATCCACTGCGAGCAGCACCTTGCGGCTGTGGCTGGTGCTCTGCACACCGTGCTCTGGTGCTGCTAGCACGTCAGTGAGCGCGCGCGTGAACGCTCGCAGCGCGTCGTCCTTGAGCGCGTCCTCGAGTGCTGTCGTCGCCATCGAGAGGCAGCTCTTCTTCGTCGTGTACGTGTCGCGTCGGCTGATTCTTGCGAAGTGAAGCACGTTTGACAAGCATGCTAATGAAATCTGAGAAAAAAGGGAAAAATCTTTTGATTGGTTGAAATGAAGCATCTGAGTTTTATCACTTCAGAGCGTATGATTGGTAAAAATAAAAAAGCTTCAAAAATTGGGTTAAAAACCTTTTTTTAGCCCCAATTCCGTCGCTAAGAAATAGTCACGGATTTCCGTTAAACCCAGTTTTTAGCTCAAACTCCGCCGCTAAAAATAGCCTTCAACCGTTGCTAAAAAAAAAAGCCATAGTACCCGCTAAAACCGCTCAGCAGCTTTTCATACGAGCACACGATCTGTCTGACCCCTGCATGAGCAGCAGGTGACGCCGTCTCCTTCCTCCGTGGCAGCGCCATTCCCAACACATACCCATCCACTGGACGAGTGAGCACTAGAGCAGTAGCCATGACCAAGATCCACTACTTCACGGACGAGTTCCCGGACAAGGATTACCGCGCGACGACGGCGTCGACGCACGCGCAGAGCAAGCTCTGGCCGGCGTACCTGCCCGTGGACACGGATCGGCTCTTCGTCTTCGAGCGCAGCAAGAACGCGCAGCTTGTGGTGTACTCGGCCAACTACGCGAACCGCGAGCGGCGCACGCTCGATCCCAAGTGGCCGCTTGACATCAACTGGCAGAGCTTTGGCTGGACGAGCCAGCCCACGAGCAACGCTACGGGCGTCGTCGAGCGCAAGATGGCCTGGGGCTACGCGCACAGGGCGCTCGACGCCGCCAGCGCTGGCGCAATCGCCAATAGGAGCTCGTCTGGTTCACAGTTCCAGCTCACGCTCAATGCGCTGCCGAGTCGTGTCGCGTTCCTCTACTTTGACAATAGCGGCCAGCTCGTGCTCCAGACCACGATCAACGACGTGGCCTCGCGGCTGCTCAAGATCTTTGTGTGCACAGTCACTTCGCGCGCATTCGTGCCCAAGGTGCTCTACGTGGAGCTCTATGGCGAAGACCTCGAGTCTGGAGACGACACGTACGAGCGCATCGCAGTGGCCGCGTCCTAGGCTTGCTCATCAGAAGTAATAGGACCCACAGCACCATTCCATCAAAGGTACCTGCATGTTAAATATGAGATAGACCGCATTTTGGGATACTTCCAGTGGAGGTGGCCTAAAGCCAAGTGCATAAAATCGTTAAATGTTGCCTATGAGATACTCTCTCTCTCTTTGTCACTGCGCTCACAGCTTCTTGGTCTCGTAGTTCCAGGATCCACCAGCTCCACTGGTTCGCCCATCCACTCCCACACCATAGGCCTCGGCCACTTCGTTCAGAAAGCTCGTGGAGTTGTGGATTGACGTGCCGCCGAGCACGACTCGCTGGCCCGAGATCGCCACGCGCTGGTTGAGCTCCGCGACCTTCATGGCCTCCTCGTACGTCACGCCGCCACAGATAAACACGACCACGTCACGCACCTTCTTGATCCCGGGACTTGCGTTCCCGTTCACAATGCCAAAATCCGAGTCCAGCAACTGGCCTTTCAGGATCAACTCGAGGTACTTGATCAACGGCGGCACATGCTGCGCGTACACGTTCGGCACGCCCTGGACCCCCTGGGTCATCGCGCGCATGAACTTCTTCAGGCCGCGGTCACCATACAAATCCCCCGACCGGACGCTCGCGCCACCGTACTTGAGAAAGAAGTCCACGAGCGCAATACGGTCGGCCGACAATCCCGCTGCCGTGGCGAGCAGGTCCTTGACAACCTTGATCTGCACGGATGAGTTGGTCTCGTACCGGAGCGCGTACAGGATCGCGAGTCGGAGCTTATTCATGGGCTTGATCGTCGCGGTCTTGAGCTTGGCGACCAAGTCCCGGAAGTGCGCGTTGTGGTCATCGCCGCACGCGAGCTCCTGCTCGAGCTGGCTCACGTCCATGAGCGCGTCAACCTCGACGAGCCGCGCGAGCTCGCCCATAAGCGTCACGTGCTTGGAGACCGCGACGGACTGCGACCGGAACGCCGGGTAGTTGTCCAGGAAGCGCTGCATGTCATCGATCGACTGGATGTTCTCATGGGTCTGAGTCTTGGCCTGGTACTCGTCTACGAGCTTCTTCACAGCCATGCCCAGGTCGCCAAAGTTCGCGTTCATGTGCTTCTCAAAGAACGAGTCCGAAGTCGCCGAGAGCACGAGCTCGACCATGTCTTTCCGCACGCCGGGGGCGTTCGTGAGGTCGACGCGGTTCTCGTTCAAGTTCAGGAGCTCGTGGACCATGGCCTGGTACGACCACTGACTTAGCAGCGGGGTCACGGGGTCGTCGCGCCGATCAAGTACGTACAGCAGCGGGCCGATCTCCGGTCGGCGGAAGTCAAAGAGCCCGTCCTGCTCGAGCTGCATGCGCGCTGAGACTTCGCGCGCGAGCTTCTCGGCGATCTCCGAGCCTTTCTGGTACCGGATCGTTGGCCGCTTCTTGAGCGAGAGCAGCACGGAGAGCAACCCCTCGACGCTGCGGTGGAAGAGCTGTGCCGGCTTGGCAGCCGCACTCGAGGCGCCGCTGACGACCACACCCGCCGTTGTGGTCGTCGGACTGGGCGCGTTGGCGGCCGTACGCACGCTCAGCTGCGTGGCGCCGCGCAGGTTGAAGTGGAAGAGTGTGTCGTTGACCGCGAGGTAGTCGGCGTAGAACTCCTGCACCTGGTGCACGAGCTCCTTCTCGTCGGCCTCGGCGATGCGCTCGAGCAGATCCACGGGCAGGATGTTAGAGAAGAAGATGTGGTACTGGCCGTACTTTGGGCTCTTGAGCTCCTTCTTGAGCAGCTCCACGTTGGCGGCCGTTGGGCGCAGGAATACGGCCGCCTTGAGGTGCGTCATGGGCTCGTGCGCGGCGTCCAGCGGCTCCACGAGGAACACCTCGCGCTGCAGGATCTGCGACTGCGACATGACCATCGAGATCACGGTGGTCGTGTCCGCGTCCAGCAGCAGCGCCTTCATGCCGTCGAGCTGCGGGTCGTTGATGATCTTCTCGAGATAGTGGCGCACGGCCACGATTGCGTCCATGGCTGTCTGGGTGTCTGTGTATATGGAGTATGAGGTGAGCTGCTAGTGTGGTGGTGGCTGAGGAAGGTGATGGCGAGAGCTGCGTGTGTGGAGCGCTGCAAGAGACGGCGGGCCGCGCAGGACAGTTTTAAATTGCTTCTCCCTTTTCTGGGTCGCGTAATAATAGCAAGGAAAATATAATATGCTACAGGTTATAGTAGATAATGTATACTAGAGGGTATTTGTTTATATAGGTATTGTAGAATTATAGCGAATCAAAAAACGACATATCATATTCTAATCGCGTGATTGGATAAAACTGGATGAGACTATACTATCCAATCTCAGTACATGACCATCTTAATATCAGTACACTGTCATTTCTGCTATGAAGTGGAGATTTCTCGCCTGAGCTTCTTCTTGAGCTGCTCTGCAACAACATGTGCATTTACGTTTATTACTTCTATTTATTTTTCGACACTCGTGGAGCTGCTTCGTGGCAAAAGTCAGGTATCATTGACTTATTTCGTGGGGCTTCAAACAATAACAACAAATAAAAAAGAGAAAATATTTAAATGAACACCGTGAGGCTGCAGCCCAAGGTCACGAGCGCGATGAGCAGCACGGCCACGACGGCCACTTTGTCCACCAGTCGCGCCTCCTCGCGGCAGATGTGCCAGTAGAACACGGCCGGCAGCACGAGCGAGAGTAGCGTCACGGGCACGAGCATGTACCCGAAAATGTCGAGCGCGCTCGGCGTGAGCGAGTAGCTCAGGAAGAGCGTGAGCAGCACGAGCACCGTGCGACTCACGAGCTTGACGACGAACTCCATGCGGCGCGCGGTCGAGTCGTCCACTGTACTGCCTCCCAGCGCCCCGGCACTGAGACTGGCTTGCACGCCCAGCGGCGTGAAGGCCGACGACGCGCTGGTGTGTCCACCGCAGATGGACGACCTGAGCAGCCAGCTCTCAAAGGCACGCTGCAGCGGGTAGAGCGCGATCGTGTACGAGAGCAGCAGATGGATGCAGTAGAGCACGATGGTCATGTTGCGTACAAACGCGTTGCGCATGTTGAAGAAGAGCGGCGCCTGGAGCGTGTCGCCGTATACCGCGTACGTCATGACGCAGATCGGCAAGTAGAGCAGCGCCATGACACCCAGCTGACTCTGCGCGACCACACCCGTGCTCTGGCGGTAGTCGTCCATGGCGTTATAGACCGTGGGCACGATCGAGTGGCAGAAGAAGCCGCTCGAGAGAAGCGTGAAGCTGTACGAGAGCTTGACGACCAGGCTCGCGCCCGAGAGGTCAGGCGTCTCAAACTCAAAGGCCGACTCGTCGAGCGCGATCTGCTTGAGCGGGTACATGGCGTCGCCAAAGATCACAGCCTCGATCCAGAATGCGAGCGCCACGTTGAGCGCCGAGAAGACGGCCAGCGCCTTGAGCGACTTGACGAACACATGCAGCCATACGCCCGCCGTGAGGAGTAGCAGCACCGTGCCTGTCTGCAGCTTGGTGATGCCCGCGATGCACGACGCCGCCAGCGACAGGTATCCCGTGCACGTGATGAGGAAACACGAATGCACCAGCAGCCCTGTACAGATCTTGCCTGCACGCCCGTAGCACTCGTAGCCCAGGTCGCTGTACGAGACGCTCGCGCCACTCGACCAGCGCACGACGTCCATGGCTTCGATCAGGATCTTGGACGAGTACGCGCTCACGACGGCCGCGGCGAGCAGCAGCAATACGCCGTACCAGTCGATCTCCACGAGCGCCAGCGGCAGACAGAGCATGCCCGAGCCTGTCATGTACGATACGAGATGGAAGCTGCTCTGCCAGTCGCTGAGTCTGCTCGTCGCGCGATGGGACCCCGAGCTGCCGTAGCTGCCGCTCTTGGAGCGCCGTCCGAGCCCGCCGTACCCGCCGCTGAGCGACGAGCTGCTGCCCGTGGACAGCAGCGCCCTCCGCGGCTCGACCGAGTCATACACGCTGTACAGCGGGAGCGCGTCTTTGTCGGGGCTGCCTCGCGACGGTGGCGGCAGCAGGCGCTGCGACTCGTGCGATCTTGACGACATCTTCGCAGCCAGTGGTTGGACGGGACGCGGCTGCCGTGTGGGCGGACGCAGAGGAGAGAGAGAGAGAGAGGGGCGAGTGAGGAGACCAATCTGGGCGAGTGGCTCTGCTTGGTGGGAGGGAGCGGAGAGGCAGGCGAGCGGATGGTCCCACGCACGTGCTCGCTCGTCTGGGCGAGTGGTGGAGCGGTTCGTTTACACCGATCAGGTCTGTGTTGGCGAGTGTGGGATTTCCAGCAGGCAAATCCTGGTGAGCTCCCTTTTATATTGCATGATTTGATTAAATGAGTACGTATTGCAAATAAACAATATGATATATATGATTCTTTGTATGTAATGGGTAGATAGAGGCTAATGCGTGACTAAGAATGAAATTAAAAGCTGCATAATACCGATATTCCGCCATTTCTATGAACATATTACAAACAAACTGAGGCAGTAATTTCAATTTTTAGCAAAATTTAATCTCGAAATTTCACAATTCACCATTTGACACGCTTCAACTTCATCATCATTGCCAAGAGCTCCTGGCATTCGGACGCCGCTCGTAAGAGCTCACATGCTCTCTCTCTATGCTCCGTCCAAGTGGAAGTACTGCAGCAGCAGCAGCAGCAGGTAGGCGCCAAAGCCGATGAGGAAGCCCGCGCCCGTGTTGATGCCTAGCGCGCCGGCGGCCGTGAGCAGCAGCAGCAGCGTGTCGCGCGGGTTGCTCGCGTCAATCTTGAGCCCGACGGCCGCGAGCGTCATGCCACTGAACACGAGCATGACACCGAGCACGGATTGCGGGAAGATACCCTTCTGCAGCAGCGTGACGCAGGACGTGCCGAAGAGCAACGCGAAGAAGACCTTGAACGAGCCCAGGAAGACCATCGCGAGACTGCTGCGCGCGCCGAACGCGTGCTGCGAGGCCAGGCCGCCGGCTCCGTGACACACGGGCAGCATGCCGAACCACGAGAAGAGCAGGTTGCCACCGGCGATGCTGAAGCAGATGCGGCGTACACCTGCCGGCTCGTCGTGCTTTGGGAACAGGTCGGCGCTGAGCTTCTCGAGCGCGATGACCGAGTTGAGCAGCGTGAGCGGCAGCTGCGGCAGGAACAGGTACGTGAACGCGGTTTTGAAGTCGCTCCAGGACGGCACGACCGGTGCGATAAAGTCCGGACCGAACTTAAGCGACGGCAGGTGGTACTCGCTGCGCAGGTGGTGGTACTGGTAGATCGCGACGACCATGCCGTAAACGAAGAGGATGAGCGCGATCGGCACCTTCTTGCTTCGGATGAAGGCAATGCAGAGCGCGCCCAGGATGAGCGACACGACGACGCTGTCGACGCCCCACCAGACAATGTTGGTCCTCTCCTTGGCCTTGAAGCTTGCAGTCTTGCTGGCGGCCGTGAGGTCGAGGTCGAGCACGTACGCGGCCTTGAAGCCGCTCATCATGACGCTGATACCCACGCCCAGTTGGATGCCACGCACGACGGCGAGCGGCACGAGCTTGGAGACCACGGTGATGAGGTTCGTGGACGCGAGCACGAACATGACGACGCCCGAGATGATGCCCGCCGCGAGAATCTCTGGGTTCGAGTACTTTTCGGCGATTGCCACGGCCGCAATCGTCTTCATGGGCTGCACGGGAATTGGCACGTTGAAGTACAGCGACAGCCCAGCCGTGAAGACGCCGGCGTAGAAGAGCGCGGGGCCAAACTCGATCTGCGGCGCGCCGTTCACGCGGCCGATCGCGAGCGCCGTGAGCAGCGGCAAGAAGAGCCCAATGTCGCCAAAGGCGCCCGAGGCCTCCTGCAGCGTCACGAACTGCTTGAGGTACGACCACCAGCCGGGACGTAGACACACAAGCGCCTTCTGGTACCACGGGAAGCCGTCCGTGGGGCCCGTGACGGACACGAAGCGGTCTTCCGGCGGCGGCAGGAGCTGCTCGCGGTCGTCCGGTGTGCCCGCCTTCTCGTAGCGCTCGCTGTTCATGGGACTATCGAGGCCCATTGCGACTGGAGGTCTCTGTCAGCTGACGAGGGTGGTGCGACGGGCGGCCAGCGGATTCGTGAATGACAAGTGAGCTGCTCACCATTTCCGCTCACTCATCGTGCTGCTTTGGTGGATAAGTGACCTCACATCCTAAAGTAACAAACTTTTTGCAAAAAGGTACTTTTTCTGTCCATGTTTGGAATTCACATACACAAGTATGTTTTAGGGCCCTTGCCAGATTCTCGCAATTGCAAACATGACGAGATCACACTCAAAGGCTGCCATCAAGGCGGTCCGTATCTGCAGTCTGGAGATGCCGCCAACCGCGTACGCCCCACTGACGGCTGCTGTGCTTGCCCAAGTGGTGGCGTACCGCGATGCGTACCCGGTCGTTTCCTGTGCGGGCCTCGCCCATTTGCACAACGTGGACCCCAGAAGTTGCGACGGCATCATCTGGCACGCGAACGGATCGCGGTCATTGCGCCGCCCCGTGTAGCGACACCCCGGTGTCTCTACAGCAACTGGTCAAGGCGGCACGAGCAATATGGCGATGGTATGTGTATATAGATCTTTAGATGACTTCGTATTGTGGTACATATACATTCTATTCTGTTGTAGAGACCAATATAGCGAAAGTCCGAGAGAGCTCACGTTTGTTATGTTGTGGCGATGTTGTTTCTAATTAACAGGCTTCAGCGAACTCAGACCCCGGCTGTGTCGACGAGAGAACCTCGGTCACTGAACGTAATTTATTTATATAGTTAGAAACCCGAACTCGCAATTTATTTATATACTTAGACCTGAGCTTGCAATTTATTTATGTTATGAAAATTCTATTTATGATGGAACGACAGGTCCCAGCAGGCCCAGTTGCCTTTGGCCATGCCTCCAACAGCAGCAGCATGCCTGTGAGCATCGACCACACCACCGTGAAGGAGTACGTCGAGGACGTGTTCAACATAAAGCACACCGACATCGGCCCCAACTTTGGCTACATCTTCGTCGCGATCCTCGTCTCCCGTGTTTTGGCGCTGCTCTCACTGCGATACCTCAACCACCAGAAGCGTTAGAAAGACAATGGACAGCAATCATCGTCTCACTTAGCATCTCACAGCATGGATGCATCAATGCACAGACCGCCATTTCTCAAAAGTATTTGCTGGGATCCATTTCTATTAATAGGTTACTTAAGGCGACTTGAACGACTCAAACCAACTTTGAAGTGCCGGATATGCTGAGGAATGAAAGCCAAACAGTGCTCGGAGCTTTTGGCAATCATACGCTAAATAGTCGTGCATGATTGGCTATAAAGAGAAATCGGATAACTCTGTTGCCTGAATACGTTGTGTAGCAAATCACATTCATTTTTTAATTCCAAGCAGCCTTGTCCGATTGCGAACTTCGAAGTGTTCAATCGGACAAGCACGAGAAGTGCAGATCACACAATGTGAGATTCACATCTTGAGTTTACTATGGGCAAATCGCATGCTCTTGTTTTATTTGTCCAATTTTCCCGTTATGTTTCCCATTATGGAGCAATATTCGACAAATAAAAATTTCGTAAAGGTTTGAAATTATTTTCTCCGCCTCATGGCACTCTCCCCACTTGTGCTCTCCTTGAGTGCACGAGAGAGTCCACAGATGCAAGAGCGACCGCTTCACTGCACTCGCTCGGCTTCTCTCCATTCTCTCATTCTCATTTCCGCTTTCGCTGCCTCCCACCTCCCCGTCTTCCTTCTCCTGCAGATGCCCTTCACTTCGTGCGCCGGCGCTCGTACAGATGGTGTTTGGGTGGCTTCCAGTATCGATGCTGCCGGCACCGCGGCCGATCTCCAACCACCAGTTACTAGTATCTAGCTCGCCTCTCGAGCCAATACCGATCCCGGTACTGGTATGGCTGTCCCCAGACGCGTTTGACAAGCAGATCGCCACAGTCACGGGGAAGAGGCCCAGCGGCCTGACGCAGATGAGAACTAGAGTGCTCGCACCTAGAGATATTCTGCTTCCCGCAGATTTTCTCAAGCTCGAGGTCCATCTACGCGTCGTCACGATCACTGCGCTTCTCCGACTGCGGTATGTCGTCGTGCAGAAGGCCCTCTGATGAGAGCGAATGCGTCGCGACAAGGCGCGACGTGTTGCAGGCGGCCAACAGTCAGTGCCAGCCCCAGACAAGAGGTCAGCTGACGCCAGTCGCGTGATCGAGCTTCTCAACTACGAGCGATGCATTTAGATGATCTCCAGGGCCTCGTTCTCGCTCGCTCTCGATTTTCCCGGCAAACGAGATTCAGCGAACCATGTCAATCTGATTGCTGGGTTCATCAGGGGTACGAAGGAATCAATAGATGTAGCTACGCTTTCATTCACCTTGTGTCAGTTAGCTACAAATGTTGTTTTAGCTTATAGGAGGCCAGGAGTAGTAGTGCGTGTCATAGTTGGCTTTACACAAAAACGGCATCCAGATCCGAAATATGGCCGATGCTGGTGTTAGCGTGTTTGTTCACTCTACGCCCTCGTTCATGAAGCATGACAAATTTTGCGTCATTGACGGTCGTATCTCCATGGCAGGGTTGGTCAACTGGTCCGGGCATTGTCTCGTGATTGGTGGCCACATAACCATCACTGGTGATCACGGTACAGCGACTCAACTGACAGCTCTATTTGAGTGAGCACAAGAAGAACGAGATGTTATGCTAGCGTGTGGTAAGAAGAAGCTCCTCCTTAAAAACTGGAGGTGACTGACCCAGCGAGAGGTTGCAAGCTATGATATCTGCACAATGTGCACCAACAAACCATAAATAACGGATACTTTTTTGGATATGCATGGAAACATTTTCATTGATATTTTTTTGGACATGGGTACTTTTTTTCGTGGTATAATCTGAAAATCAGCCCTCGCTGAAGTGGCTTTAGTCATCAAAGAAAGGATCCAAATGAGCAGCTCATTTGGGATCCTCACGTGGTCACCTAATGCCTGAATGCGTGGCCACCACCAGATCCAGCACCCTGTCCAAATCGTCTGTTCATTCATTGTATCTTGTGCTCTTTCTGGTTGTTTTTTTCTGTACTCTGTGGCTTTCTCGCTCGTTGGCATTGGTGGTCAGTTCACTTGAATCCAGATGAGGAAGCAGCTCAACCAGCTGACTCGCTGGTCACTGTGGCGGCTCCCATTCGAACGGCTCAGGCGCATCTGCCTCGTTCTCGGTGCCAGCGGCAGCAGGCGCCTTGACGATGTCCACGTCTTCCTTCTCGTCGGGCGTTGTGTCGCGGAGGATGATGACGCCGGCCGAGCGCTGCGCTGGCAGAATCGGCACATACCGCTGCTTCAGGTCGAACGAGACCACGGCCTCCTGTGCTAACGTCACGCGCGCTGGGGTCGTGAACGTAAACGTGCTGGGCTCTTTGACCTTCTTTGGTGCAGCCACAGGCTTCTCGGTATCCACGTCCATGGCCTCCGGGCTCTCCTCCTCCTTCTTCTCCTCTTGCTCCTCCATCTTAACATCGGCATCTTCCGCCTTCTTCTCGTCCGGCTTCTTGTCCTTGGCGTCGTGCTTGGCCTGGCGCGCCTTAGCCTTGGCAGTCGTTGAGAGCACAGCCGTAGCCACGAGCTTTTTCTCCTCTTCCTTCTTCTCCTCCATGCGCTTGGGCGTCGCAAACATCGACTTCTTGGCGTTGCACGTCATCGTGAAGCCCTTTGGCAGCTTCAGATCCTTGTTCAGACCGATCGCGTACGTCGACTGGAACGACAGCTCGATAAAGTTGAACATCGGGTACCAGAACCAGTGCTGCGCCCACATAGCGAGACCCACCACCGATGCCATCTTAGTGAAGCCCATGTGCGACTGCAGCGAGATGACCACGTTGCGGCCGCCGGCGTCGAGGATGCCCTGTGCAAGAATCGCACCCTTTTTCGTCATCGTCGTCGTGTGCTTGTCGCTAATGAGCTTGAGGATCTTCTCGCGGATCGCCGTCACCTTCGGGTTGCGCCCCTCCGACTCCTGCATGATCACCATGGCGACCGCCATGAGCGCGCCCTGGCGCACATAGTCCACCGCGTCGTCCATGAGCGGCTCGAGCAGCTGGATCGCCTCATTTTTCGCCGTACCAGCACACGCAATGCCCACGGCGATACACGCACCGTAGCGCACGTGTGGGTTGAAGCTCTCGGCCAACAGTGACACGAGCTTGGGCACCTGCACAGGCGTGCGGAACAGAATGAAGCCCAGAGACGTGACTGCGGCGCGACGCACGTCGTCCGAGACATCGCTCACGGCGACGTGCAGCAGGCGGCGGATCGCGCTGTTGTTTGCCGTGCCCACGTAGGCCATGGCGATAGCGTAGATGCCGCCATAACGGATCAGCGGGTCCTTGTCGCGGATGAGCTGCTCAATGACCGCGTCAGCCTCCTCTTCGCGCTCGTACATCATAAGCGCAATACCCATGACGCAGCCGCGAATGATCTTCTCGTGCTTCGTGTCGTGCGCGTACGCAAGCAGGTCCTTGAGCACGTCACCGTTGCGGAAGTCGCTGCCGGCGCCGAGAAGCGTGAGTCCGATCGCGATACCAGCGCCTTCACCGGCGACCGCCGAGTCCGTGAACAAAATCGTCTTGAGATCTTCGTAGATTTCGAGGTCGTGCGACGCAAGGCCGCAGAGGCCGATGCCCAGAGCTGCGCCGTGCTGCACGGTCTCATCAGCACTCGTGTTCTTGAGCGCATTCTTCAAGTACTCCATCGTGGCCTTGCTCTGCGAGCCCGAGAAGCCCTTGTTCGCGTGGATGAGACCCATGGCGTAGAGCGCACCGCCTTCCGAGTATGGCGAAGCCGAGACGCCTCCCTGTGGGAGGTACGGTGCCAACAGGTTCATGCTCTCACGCACGTGGCCCTTGTGCACGACGCCGAGACTGGCCGTCGCCGTGAACTTGGCCCAGTTCGTGGCCTTACCGAGCCACTCGAGGTTCTCGCGCAGGAACGTGTCGTTCGTCGTGCCGCTGTTCATGTACGCGTGCGCAACCACGGCTGAGTGGTGCAGCACCGAGTTGCGGTTCTCCACGGCCGTCTTGATCGTCTTCATGATGAGCGGGTCTGAGTCGCTCTGGCGGTACAGGAAGTCCAGGTTCAGATCCACGAGGAAATCGCCCGAGAGGATGAGCTTGAGCTTCTCAATGCGCTCCCAGTAGTCCGCGGGCGCACCCACTGGGACGGCAGGTGGCGCAGTGTCAACCACAACTGGAGCCGCTACGACTGGCGCTTCTCCGCCAGTGGCCGGAGCTGCAACAGCGGGGGCCTCGGGCTTTGGTGGCGATGGCAGCGCGTTGTGCACACTGAGCAAGAACTTCTGGTTCTCGTTCTCGCTCAGGTCGAATGCAACCTGGTACGCGATGAGCGCGTCATTGCCGCTCGACTTGATGAGGTCGTTGAGCGTCTTGGTCACCTCAACGTGGTTGTTGAGCATCTGGAGGCACTGGCACACGTTTGAGTAGTCCTGCGGCGCGTGAGAGCGGTAGAGCGAGACCATGACCTCGTACACCTTGAGCCGGAAGTCGCGGTGCGCCACGACCGACTTGCAGATCTCAAAGCAGTACGCGAGCGCGGCCGAGACGTCCGGCGAGCGCTTGATGCACTCCGTGACCTGGTCGAGTCGGCGCGCTTCGAGCGCGATGCCCAGTGCCTGCTTGAACTCGCCCGACGCGTAGCAGCGCTCAAACATGCGCTCGACGACAGCCGTCAGCCGCGGGTCAATGTTCTTCTCGGCCTCTTCATCGTCCTTGGAGCGGATCGCAATGTATTCATCAATGCACGTCGCTGTTAAAAAAATTACAAGCGACACATAACGCATTAGTATAAATAATTAGTCAAGTGTGAGAAGATAGATAGAGAAAGAGTTGACCTACCGATAATCGTGTCCGTGTACTGTGACTTGGAGTTGATGTCAAAGTACTGGCCGGCGCCGAGCGCAAGTCGCAGCGCGTCTTCGTACTCCTCCAAGTGGAAGAAACACTATTCACACACGACGTAAAACAATATAATTAATGAGGAGATCCATCCACACACCAGGTTGAGTCTGCATTAGCAGGGTTCAATTAATTAATCACCTTGGACGCAATGGACGCCGCGAGGTCCTTGTGCGTGAACTGGTCGTCGTCCGACAAGCTCTCGATCAGTGGGATCGCGTCCGCGATCTCCGCCCAGTAGTGGTCCACCACCTGGTGCAATTTCTGCAGCGCGTGTGCCTATCATAATCGCAAGAGCGGCCACGTACACAGCGTATCAGTATACGCATCAGCAGCGTAACAGCATATGCTAAAGACACCCAAGTAGAGCTGCGCTGCTAAATGCACCTTGAGCACGTAGTCATCTTCTTCCAGGAGCGCCAGCACGCCAGCAGCTACGCAATCGCAACGAGGAAAGATCCAAAAATGGGAGTCAGCAAAAAAAAATGCGATTTCAACAGGGAGATCAGGAGCTCAGGTGCAAGAGCTCCACATGAGAAGAAGGGGCGATGTGTTAACTACGTACCAGATGTGGTGGCGGGGGTGACGGCCATCGTGTGCGAGCTCTTCTGTCGCTCTCTCGCGTTCCCTCAGTCGTCTTCTTCTCTGCTTTGCTTGCAGGCGAAAAAGCGTATCCGAGCAAGGAAGGAAGGGGAGTTCGTACCTACAAGGATTCATACGGTAGATTTAGTAGATCCAAAAGATTGAATAATAGCGATTATAGACGAAAGCATATGTAAATATTACGCATATAGACACGATCCACTTCAACAACGGTCAGTCGGATACTTGTAGTCGCATTTCACCAAAACCTGCTCAGAAGAGAACTTCGACTGGAAGATTGCTTACTGCTCGCTTTCTTCAGCAGCCGAGAACGGCCAGCTATCAATTTCACAAGTACTTCGGAATGTACAGATTCTTTCGTGGTGCTGCTTGCGGGTCAGGCGGCGTGATATTTGCCTTTTTGTTTGCAATGGATGCGCGCTTCGGAGGAACCTTCCGCTGTGCCTGTCCGAAATTAAGCCTCTTCTGCGTCGGCGCAGACGGTTGTGGTCTTTTCTTCATCTTCGCTTTTGTCTCGGAGCGCATTTCTTGCTCAGGCTCGGTGAACTCCTCCCTTTCACCATCTGAGTCGGACAGCAAATTCGCTTGATTGTCTCCAACAATCGCCTCGTGCATGAACGTAGTGGCCCCGCCAAGGAGGTAGTCATTCGTGTTGCAATCGCTGTCGCTGTCAATAGGCTCGAGTGCTGCGTTGGGTGACTCAAATTTCTGCTCCTCGCCGCCTTGAGGCACTACGATGTTGCCGACAAGCTCATCTGCTAGCTCAACCATTTCTTCATCTCCTTGGCACCTCAACGTCTTGGCCTTCGAGCTCACTTTTGGTTGAGCAGCTTTCGTGTAATCAACTTCGTTTTCTCGTATCAGCAGACCGTTGTCTCCGCGTCTGTAGGCATCTTGAATTCCCTTCAGCACGCCTCCTTCTTTCCAGCACAACAAATTGCGAATGCCAAACAGTTCACCCTGTTGGTTCCGATCGCCCTGGACGCCTTCAAAGTATCGCGGTGCCTTGACACCCTTGAGCGTGGTGTCACTGAGCTGTTGCTTGTAGATCTGTCTCACGTAGATCATCTCCTCGATCGTTCCAAGCGTGATCAGCCGATACACCTGGACATCCTTGGTCTGGCCAATGCGATAAGCACGGTCTTGCGCTTGACAATCGTGGGCTGGATTCCAGCTTGGATCGAAGATGACAACGTTCGTGGCACTCGGCAAGTTCAATCCCAAGCCGCCAGCCTTCGTACTGATCAGGAAGACGCTTGCGTTGCTATCTGGGCTGTTGAATTCGTTAACGAGCCGCAATCGATCGTCAACCTTTGTTTGTCCATCCAAACGCATGTACGTGGTGGCTTTGCTGATGAGGAATAGCTGCAAGATATCCAGCATCCGGGTGCTTCTGCTGAACAGCAGCGTCTTTTGTTTCCGCTTCTTCCACAGCGCAAGCAATATTTCCAGCACCGCCATCTTCCCGCAAGTTTTCGTACCGATCGCTCGCATCTCTTGAAAGGATGAAACCTGTTCAACACCGCCAACCTCATCGATGTCTTCACCGAATGCTTCCGCAGCGAAATCGGCGCCGTATTCTTGCATCTCAGGAGTGTCGCGTGGGTTCACCTTGAGCAGCTCCATGTGGTTCGAGAGCTTCAGCAGTTGGGCAACGCACACGAGACCGACACAATTGGGACACGAATCACACGCTCCATGTTCATGGAACCGTTCCCAGATCAACGCTCGAGAATCGCTGATGGATGCCGGAGTCTTGTAGCAGCATTGCTTTCGTGTGCGCTTGCTTCTCCGACCGCAGTCGCACATCTCTTCGCCACTCCGGAGCAGTTCGAACTCAGGCATCGCTAGGATTCTCTTGTATGCTGCCAGTTGATACGGAGTGAGGTCGCAGAAGACCACCTGGTCAGTCTTCTTGATTTCCTGGAAACACGGATTGATGTCTTTGTCGCGGCGCAGATAGCACGACGAAATCGTCTGACGCAGCAGCTTCTCCTTTCGGCGACTCCTCTCCAATGCCTCGGCAACAGCGGATTTCTTCCGACCATACTTGATGTCATCACCGTAATATGCGCGGAATTCATTCCAGTTACCCAGCACGCCAGGAACAATCGTGTCGATCAAGCAGTGCAGCTCTTTTTCGTTGTTTTGCATAAGCGTGCCAGTGAGGCCGAGTTTCCTTGCGCACTTCATTGATTGAACAGCCATCGTGAGCTGTGAAACTGGGTTCTTCAAGCAATGCATCTCGTCGAAAATGATAGCTTCCCATGGGACGCTATTCAAGCGCTCGACTGTCATCTTCAGGATATCATAGCTGCAAATCACGATTTCATACTCGCCCCTGTAACCAGTGGAAAACGTTAGTACATGACAAATTCAAATAACGCAACCATAGCCCACATACCTAAATATTTGCTTCACAATGGCGTTGCGCTCTTCTGGCTTCCCATGCAGAATGACAGTGCAGCAGCACAGCCAGGTTCGAAGCTCAGCCTCCCAATTGTGAAGCAGTGACGCTGGAACAACGACCAAGAGCGGACGAGGGCCAAGCACCATGTCGAAAACTGTTTCCTGCTCCCCCAGTGGCATGCTAGCCACAGCTTCACGGCGTTTACTCCGGAGCTGGAGCCATGCTTCCTTGTCTCTCAGATCGCCGTGCTTTTCCAATATTGCGGCGATAAACGCCACGACCTGGATAGTTTTGCCGAGGCCCATTTCATCACCAAGGATCGCTCCAATGTTTTTCGAGTACGCGTTGTACAGGAACTGTACACCTTCGCGCTGGTAGTCAAATAGGAAGCTGTTGATGTTTGCGCACACCGTCGAAGAGCGACCACCTTCTCCACTCGATGCCAGTGTCAGCGGACCTTGCATGCTCTGTACAAAGAAAGAAACATACGCACTAACTATGAGATAAAATGAAACATATCGAGATAACTTTGCGCAGATCACTTACCTTCAGGAATGGCAGGCGAGGCCAGCGGTCGGTGTCTTCTGCAGCAAGCTCGTCGTCATCTGACCCAGCATGGCGCTTCAGAGGGCGCTTCAACGACTTTGACTGGGCCTTCGTCAGCGGCAGCGCATTTCTTTCATGAATTTTGAGCGAGCCGGCCAAAGAAGTCGCACGCGCTCGGGCTCGCTCCTCTTGTTGTTCCATGGCGACGTCCTTCGCGTCCGACATCCAGCCATCGTCGGAGTCTGCACCTTCGCCGTTCGCACACTTGCCGGTAGTGATCGAGGACGCGATGATATGACGTGGACGGTTCCCAATATCAGCAACCTCTCGTTCCGAATCGTCGTACACTGCTTCTGGAGGGAGATCTTGATACCGCACGCCATTTCCGCCAGACTCTCTGCGCCGTCTCTTCATGTCGATGAATCCATCTTTGCTCGCAAAGGGCGACACGTACGTAGTCGTTACTGCCGTTTTGCTCTCCGCTTCTCTTTTGCCTTCCACATTCCAGAAAGGTGAGCATTCCGGCGTCTTCTTCGACTCCACTGCAGGTCGACGGGTGACTGGAGTCGCTTCGGATGTCAGTGCTTGGTACGCTGGCTTTTCCTTCCCCACAAGCTCACGATGTCTTGTGCCTGCAATAAAATCAGCGCTCCCACCAGGACTCTGAGAGCGGAGCAGTCCGTACTTCATTGCAATTCGTTCGCTTTCGGACAGCGTCGTGGTCAGCTCTCCGCCTGACGGTCGACGTATTGGTGTCACTGAAAGTGGCGAGCGGCGTGTGTCATCAGTACTGCTACCGAATGAGCCTCGCATACTCGCTGCGCAGGTCGTTGTGGTCAGGGTCTTTGTCGCTGGCGCGGGTATCAGCCTGGCTGAGCTCTGGCTGGAGGCTGAAACGAGCTTCATCAGCATGTCTCTCGCCGAGATCACCGGCTTCTTCATCTGATCAGCTGGCGAACTCGCTGTATCGTTGTATCTGCTGCTTGCACTTGCTTGGCTCGCATACAGACTTGAAGATGTGGCGTGAGAGCCGCTGCGGCCTGTCCACGCGGATGGAGATTTGGTCGTTGAGAGCAGCGCGTCGAAGAGGTCCTCGCTCTGGCTGCGGTCGGTGGCATCGAGCAGCGAGCCTGTGTAGAGGAGACCGACATTGCTACTGCTGACTCTATTGCCACGCGGCGACGAGAAGCGCACGGGCGCGTCGCCTTCTTCATCGCTGCTCGAGAGCAGTTCCGCCATCGCGCAGGCAAAGTTGCCATTGACAGATGTGCATGAACAGAGAATGAATGAAAGCACTGTAGTGTGCCTCAATACAAGCCCTTCAACGGCTCTGCATTAACTACAGGGTAGTCAATTTTGGACTACCCGGTGGCTATCGTGAGGAGTTGAGGGCTGAAATGAGCATGAATGTGCGTCTCATGCATCTCGTGCAGCATGACACCACCACGGATGAGCGCAACGACCCATGGACAAGAAGACAGAGCACTGCATGTCGTGAAAGAGCTGATTTCCAGTTCTCTATATATACGTTATATAAATCTACATGAGAGCTATTTGGTATTCGTTGCCAGCATGCTGCTGCGGGTGCTCGACGTGCGCTTACAACACGTAATGCGGAGCCATTCGCCACCTCGCAAAGCCAGTGCAGTCGATCGATCGTCGCACCCAAATCGCATTGCTAGTGTTAAAAAACCAGTAGCGAGCAGCACACGCCGCACGCGCAGCCACACCACATGAACGGACAGCTGACACGCTCTAGTTGAAGATCGGGTCCGGCGTCTGCGTCGGCAGCAGGCCGAAACGCTTCTTGGTGATGATGCGCTCCTTGGAGAACTTGTCATCCGGCGAGAAGCGCGCCGGGTGCGCCGAGTGCGTCGGCTTGCCCGACGGGTCCTCCTTCTGCTCAACAAAAAAACAAAAAAAAAACAGATAGCGTTAGCACCAAATCATACAGCAGAATAGCCGAATGAGCTGCGCATTCGCACCTTGAGCGTGTACACGCGCTTGCCGTCGGCGCCGAGGTAGTACATTAAGTGCATGGTGCTGGCTCGCTTGCTGAGTCTGTCTGTGAGATCCAATGAAACTGGAACCCGCGGCAAAAAGCGTGCTCCGATTCTCTATATTTCGAGAATTCCTTTGCTTGAAATGCCGAAAAATCGAGAAACCACTGGTTGGTGCAAAAGGCTGGGTGATTGGGTCGCTCCAGTTGGTTGGCTGGTGTGGCCCCCTCTCTCCCTCGTTTCTCGTCCCTTGTTCCTCGTTTGGCTCGCCTTTTATGTTTGGCTCGAAACCCACCCGCACAAGCAAACCCGACCCGCCGTCCCTCCCAAAACGCGCGCGCGCACCACCCGCCCGTGATAGTTGGTAAAGTACCGAATCGCAGCAGCAGCCACCACCCCAGACGCAAGCAGCCATGGTACGTCCGCCCTCTATGTATGTGGATGTGTGTGTGTGTGTGGAAGGATGGCTCCAGGCACATGCAGATGGGGGCGTATTACACAGTGTCGTCCTTCCCTG
>JAASFV010000509.1:0-20313 GCA_023334015.1 Globisporangium paddicum
CAGACAGCGCAGTACGTGCAGGTTGGCCAGATGCCAGCCCTCCAGCTGAACCTGCTTCATGACAACGCAGACTTTCTTGATCTCCCCGACCAGTAACGGGAACTTGTATATGCGGGTGAGTTTGTAGATCACGCTCGAGTTGATCTCCTTGGTCGTCTCCTTGATTCGATAAGTGGGTGGGGCCAGAGACTTCTGTGGCGGAGGCGGTAGCTGCGATAGATCATTCATCACAACGTCAACCTCCGCGTCCGAGTCCTGCGTCTCCGCCACTATCTCGAAGAGAGAAGGTATCGCGTCGGGGTCTTGTGTCTCATCAACGACATTCCACTCCTCCAGGTAGTCGTTCTTCTTGCGCTTGTGGTCCATGATGCAAATGGGGAAGTGAGAGAATGCCGGCGACAAAAAGCTTCTCGCCGATCAGCTTTCCTATTACTGTTTGTATGAACAACTGCTACGTATGTTATCCAATGAGCAAGTACTTCCTGAACATGCTTCTGCAAACAGCCAGTGTGCGACCCCTAATCGCGGTCTGGATACATTTGTGGAGGGATCCAAATGTACGAGGAGCGGTCCTGTTCACGTGCGTGCGAATGAAGTTGAAACAGAGCTCTATGGGGTTCAGCTGGGGCGAGTACGGTGGCAGGTAGTTCAAAGTCATTTGCTTGGAGCGAGCTACCTGTGATATCGTTGTTTCACCCCGCTTCGCGAGAACGTGCGATGCATGGTGCATGACGCAGCTATCCAGAAGGACGTTAGTGTTCCCTGGCAGACCGCTGAGGAACGCGTGGAACCTCAAGGAGTCCACCGAACCCTGTATCAGTCGCCAGTCCACGACTCCATCAGGAGAAGTGGTCAGGATTAGCGAGTGCATCCGGCCACGATTGCTGGGTCTATCCACCACAGCGGGCGTACCTCGCTTGCTACAGGCGTACTTGCGAGAATGGTTGAGGAAAAACGCTGCCTCGTCCAGTGCGATCCAGGATTTGATAGAGTCGCGAGGAAGGTTTGCCAAAAAGACTTGCTATCATGCACGATCGGCCTCGTGATAAGCGGACGCAGCTCGTTTGAAAGAGAGTCGATGTCGGTGGAGGATGCGTCCAAGCGTTCGCTCAGATACGCAGAGATTGAACGATTGGACAACAAAGTCAACGCCATCGCGCAGACGACTGGTGTTCTCATCCAGGAAGAACTCGATAAGCCGCTCCTCTTGCAAGCTCGTGACCTTTCTTGTGTGATCTCGATTGAGAGGTCGAGCGGCGGCTGACTCACCCTTCGGCCATCTTTGGACAGTACGAGCACAGATGTCGAGAGCGTGTGCGATTTGAGCAAGCGTGAAGCCCTTGGATTGAAGGCGGAAACAGGCATTACGATCAGCTTGAGCTCTCATTGAATTCTATATTTTCCACACAAAAAAGGAAATGTGGACATTCTCGGTGCCTTTCATAATAATATCCGAGCACAGAGGTAGAGCGGCCACCGTGATGCGAGCGCATTGAATCTGCCTTCACGCAGAGAGCTCTCGCTCTCGGTACAGCACTAGCTGCACCATAAGCTTCCCTCCTCATGAAGTCCTCATGAAGTCCGATCTGAGTCTCAAAAAGCGGTGGAAATCCAGTCATGTCGGCCTATTGTCCGAGCGCATATCAGTCGTTTCGTGTGGCTGGCGAGCGGGTTGAAAAAAAGAAGCTGAATTTGCTTGGGCTAATCAACACTGGAGAATTGACGCACAGTGGCTCGCTCAAAGTGCTTGCGTTGTGCGTCACAGCTGTATGTCACCCTTGTACGTAATGTATTTTCACCACCATGCTGGCCTTCTCAATGTGCCGAGCTGCCTTTTGTGAACCGAGCATTGACCAGAACTCTTTGGGCTTTGGCGAAACTGGTCGAGCACTGTCGTTCAGGGACCACGAGATCAGCAAACTCGAAATCCCCGTAGCTGTTGCTCAGGAAGACGCTACTCTTGTGGCAATCGAGCGCTTCTGGCAACTGGAGCGAGAGACTCGCAGTAGTGCCAGCCCAACTTCTAGTTCCAGCTTCCGTGCAGTCAACATTGCGGGGCTCACCTCAATTGGGAGAATTAGAGTACCAACATCCGTCTCGCGGAAGCCGAGCGACAGCATGAGGTCCGCCCCTCCTCGAATACTTGCGACCACTTTCGAGTACGTCTGCGTGGCGGTCTTGAGCTGGCGGTATCTATCATCAGCCGGGTTCTCCAAGATGTTCGTCACGCAAAGAATTGCGAGCTCTACAAGCTGCATCCAACCCAAGCAGTCATTCATGAACCCAAGCGCTCGCGCGACAGCACTGATATCACTGATATCTGCGAACTTCATACCGCGGCAATGACCAGAAACGATGCCAGCGATGGTCAGAAGGCGCGTTGTCGTTCCTGCATCCAAGCTTTGCGATGGCTCAGCAGCAGACTTCGACGTCGTGAAGCGCATTTTCTGGGGCTGCAGTGAGAACTTGATATCGCTACTCTGTGAGCCGCCAACGAATTCGCGAAATCCACAGAGCCGAATTAGCTCCCTTCCTGCTTGAAAGCGAAGCAGCTTGAGCCAGACCTCGCTCTGCTCACGAACGCACCATAAATTTTGATTGTCAGGCTCCTGGACAATCTTGTGCAGCAGCAACAGCAAATACTTGAGACCATTCGAGGCTTCGAGAAGACTGGCACCGACACGCAAACGTCCCACTGCCAGTGACACCAACTCGCACAGTGTCAGGTTTTCCATTTTCAAGGACGAGAGCTGCTGGCGCGTCGCTTTTGTGTCAAACGAGTGGTCAAGCATGGGCCCGAGCGCGGCGACAAAGTCCGCAAAGTCGACAGTCTTGTCACTGTCAATATCGAAAGCGTCAAATCTCATCCAGCTTAAGGCGTGTGGGTCATCATCAAGTCGATCAAAGTCCTGCTCAACAAGAAAGCCGCGATCTTCGAGATCCATCGCGTCAAAGGCTGCACGCATCATATCAATCTGCTTTCGCTGGACCGCAGCCTTGTTGAACGTGTCAAGGGCATTCCTTCCGTAAGGATACAACTTCGTGATCATAGAGTCACGAACCACAATCTCGGTATCACGGAGACACGCGAGCTTCTTCTCACCAGCACTTGGAGATCTCACGCCGACAAGATCAACTAGATACTGCATGTCGTCTTCAAGAAGCGTATCGATTTCTTGCTTTTTCCGCCACAGAAACCACTCCATTTGGTCACTGACGCGAGAGAACGTAAAGTTTGACAGACTTGCGTCCGACGAGGCTTCCACTGGAGTACGGTGCTTGCTGCTCCCACCTGAGCTCAGCGATCCAGTTCCACGGAGAGCAAACACGGCGCCTTGCGACGTTTGCACGAGCTCGTACCCTATAGACTCCATCAAGTCGGCGGAGAATGGCATGTATCCGATCTGTTTCTGGTACGCTTTGTTGGCTTCGCGGATGTGCCAGCAGCGTGCGTCTTTCGGATTCTTGAGCACGTTTTCAATGTAAGCAGACAAGCGTTTCAGGATGTCGTGGCACTCATCAAGAGAGAACGACGACCCTCGCTCCGCAGAGATCCGCTGAAGGATGGAGCTGATACTCTCGACGCCATCAAACAGAGAAAGTTCGGCATTGAGCTCCACGCAGTGCTCTCGCAGCTTGTCCAGTGTGAGTTTTGTCAGCGCACTCGCTCGCTTTCCGTTCGCAGTCCGTGCACCGCGAAGCTCAAGGTGGATTTTATTGTACTCAACGAATCCAACGGCTTCCATCAGGTGAGTTGCACCATCGAACCGACCGAGCTTTTGCTGGAATGCTGGGCTATCGGCACGAATTCGCCAGTAGTCCGAGTTGTTTGGGAACCGAAGGATTTTAAGGCAGACATTCCGCACAACTCCAATAATTCGCCGCACCTCTGCCACTTCCACGCGCAATCGCAGTTTCTCGATCGCGTTGCTGATTGTCGGTGCTGCTGTGAGCTCGTCGATGACAAATCCGCACGCGGCATAGATCTCAACGAGCGAGACCGAAGCAGCGCGCTTCCGTAGCGACACTAGTGCTGGCTCGAGCATTGTTGGGTCGTGCACAACCTTGACTGCGAGCACACTGAGTTGTGAGGTTTGGATGGTCGGATCATGGGGATCAGAATCATCGGGCTGTAAAGCCTCGAACACTTCTCGAAAACGCAGTATCAGGTCTTGCTGAGCTGGTGTCCTTCCCACTAATAGCCGTCTCATCAAATCGCCATGGCGATTACAAATAGCATCTCCGTTCGAGAACAAACACGAGGCGACGAACGCAATCGGATGAAGTTCCAGTGATTCCCTCGGAGCTGGGCGGTTGTCGCTGGATCCGTAAAGCTGGTAGTAGCAGCAAAGAAACTCGGGCAGCAACAAGGTGCTGTGGGATCTCAGTCGCATCTGCTGCAGATACACTTCCAGTGGCTTGTTTGGAGCTGCGTTTCGCGTGATTTGATCGAAGATTTGACGAAGCTCAGACACTTGAATCCGCGATGGAATCATGCTCGGCAGCGCAGACTCGTGGAAACAGCGCTGCAAAGTGTCAAACGTCCGAAATCCCAGCTTTTGCTGCCAAAGTTCCAGCTGACGCTTGCTTTCATGGAACGATGCGAATCTGCCGTCCAAGGCCGATGCTATGCTTTGTTCAATGCGAGCTTTGCTTTGACGATGCTTTGTGTACGCGAATGCAAGCATCATCATCTTGAACTCGAACTTCCGTCGTGAGCGAACTTCATCGTTGGAATCAAACCAAGCTGCCAGTGCACTCCTCACATCAAGCTCCTCCGCGCGTTTCTCCTTCGTAACACAGAGTTCCTCAATCATGTCAATGAGTTTTCTCTTTGAAAGTTTGCCATTCAGGTCACCACCTTGCTCGTCGAAGATACGGTGGTACTTTTTCAGAAGTGTAGGTTCAAATAGCTGGGACAAGATCTGCTGGCCAACAGAGTTAATGAGTGAGCGTGTCATTGGTAATAAGGAATTCGAGAGCATGCACGTACCAAGTCTGTTCCGGATTTCTTTGATCTCGACTGAGATGAAGATCTGCTGTCGCTGCTAGAGTTAGACTCGGATGAATCCTCGCTGCTGCCGCTGCTACCGTCTCCTTCTTTGGATAGAAGCATCACTTTCGGCTTCCTTTTCATCACTCCTTCCTCATAGAGCTGTGACAACAGCAAAGGTCTGGCTCAGCAAAAGGTTGTCGAGAAAAAAAATGCATACCTGCTGACTTACCGTCATCGCTAATTCTTCGAGTAGCACCAGTGACTCTCTTTTCATGCCTCCACTGTGCAAACACAACGTACGACCATACATCTTTAGTTCACGCCACTTCACTCGCGCCGTCGTGCGAAACGCAAGTTGTTCTTACCCGTTGAAAGATTTTTTTGACTTCTTGGCCGTCTTCTTCTTGTCTGTATCATCACTGGAAGAATCGAGATCTTTCTTACTCGGCAACGCTTTCAGCGCATCTGGCGGGGCATCCTCCTCAATCTCACCTCCTGCATACTTGATCTGAAAAGGGAGCAGAGTTAGAATGCAGCTGTGCAGTCATATAAGTGAACACTGATCAGAGGTCTTGATACTCACTGTGTACGTGTCGTCGGAGTTCATGGCCAGTACGATGGCTTCTTCCCACTTTGAGACCATTCGAGGCTTGGAGAACTTGCTGACACGCTTCCACTTGGCCAAAACGTTCTCATTTCGCCGAAATTGTGGAATGCTTCCAATCCTTCGCGCTGCTTTTGCTGAAGTTGGTGGCGAGTCAGAATCATCGGAGTCGGAGATGCCAAGAAGGTACTTTGTTGATACGCGTTTTGCAGAATCGCCATTATCAAATGCGACATCACACGTGCGGTCCGAATGAGTACAAGACACAGTTCCGCATCGGCTTGACTTCGCATTTCCACTTTTGGTATAGGAGACTCGAGCACCCTTTGAAAATCGCGGTATCTTCTTCTCGGATCCGCATTTTTCGCTTTCAACGTCCGAACCCACACCGCCAGCTTTGTTTTTCTTTGAGTTCAACTTCCTAGTAGGTGGTTGGTCATCGCTGTCTGATTCTGTGGAGTTCTTGCCGTCATCCCGATCTTTCCTGTCTTTCATGACCACTGCCTTGATGAACGACATTTCCACTTTCATCTCCACGTCTCCATCTTCGTACTCCACGTCATATGTGCCGTCAGACCGCACGCGCGTGATCTTGCCAGCAAACCACTTGGTGCCCTTCTTGAACCGAGCCTTAACCTTCTCTCCGACAGTGAATCCGCGGCTCTTCTTGGACTTTGGCGACGCCGGCCGAGCGCTGTCGTTCCGGTCATCGTCTGGATCATCACCACGGCGCTTGGCTCGCGCGTCGTCCGCTGCGCTCGTGGTCACTGCCTCGATGAACGACATTTCCACTTTCATCTCCACGTCTCCATCTTCGTACTCCACGTCATATGTGCCGTCAGACCGCACGCGCGTGATCTTGCCAGCAAACCACTTGGTGCCCTTGTTATAGCGAGCTTTGATTGTGTCGCCAGAGCGTAACCTGTGTGTCGTTTTTTTAATCGGACTGGAGATGAGACTGTCGAGTCGCGAATGCTGTGCTTTGGGTGAGAGGTGGCTCGCTGGCGTTCCTACTGAGGGGCTAGCGCCGCCATCTCGGTCGCCAAGGCGAATGGGCGACTTGACCGTGCTGCGCGCGCCATCTCCCGCCGCCGCCTCCACGACGTCGTCGAACGGCACATTCTTCTTGAGCACGCCGCTGTTGAGCTTGACGACACACGTCTGCGACGAGTCGCGGATCTGTAGGAGCACCCCCACGTCGTTCGAGCCGAGGATGTGCACGAGCGCTCCCGTCGCGAGTGGCATGGCCAGCGGCTGTCGATGTGGAATGCGTCGCTTGGTTCAACTTTGCTTAAAAGAACAGGTCGGAACCCCACTTAACCGGTCTACACAGTATCAACTGTTTAGTGGGTATGTTAAATGTAGCCAAGCCCGTCAAACAGATGTAGCCAAATCTTAACATTGATGTGCATCAAAGGACATGACAATAATGAAGCTCCAGTAGTAGAAACAACGACTGGCTCACCAAAGATGGAAACAGCACCACTGCTCTGAGTAATTGCTGGCGATTGTGATATTCCACCTTGCCTATGGACTGCTCGTGCAAAATAAATAGCTCTTCTCTTTCTTTTCAGGTCTCTATATCACAAAGTACGTGCGGATTTTCTTCGGGTACCCGTTGATGGAGAGCAGTGTGTGGTACTCGACCTTGAAGCCGTGGCCGGGAGTGTCTTTGTTCATGCGCGCCCACGTGCTTTCACTGATGTGGATCCTTCCAGGAGACCCGCTGCTCTCGAGGAAGTGCGCGATCGTCACGGTCTCTCCAAAGAGGTGGTACCGCGGGTCCTTGCTCCCGACCACGCCCGCGAGCACCGGCCCAGAGTGCACACCGATGCGGATGTTGAGGTCTGGGAGTCCGCAGTTCCGTCGCAGCAGCGGCAGTGCAGCGAACATATCCATGGCCGCCGAGACCACCGCCAGCGCGTTCGTGGTGCTCACGATCGGACAGCCGCCGACCACAAAGTATGCGTCGCCAATGATCTCCACTTTGTACAGACTTTCCTTTTCGGCGATCGTGTCGAAGCGCGTGTACATGTCATTGAGGAACTGCACGAGCTCCATGGCCGAGACCTTGGACGAGTACGCCGTGAAGTTGACCATATCCGTGAAGAGCACGGTCACGTTGTCAAAGAAGTCTGCGATGGTCGCCTCCGGGTCTTCCTTGAGCTTGTGGACGATCGTCTCGGGCAGCAAGTTCAGTAGCAACTTGGTGATGCGTTGCTCTTCTTCCACGAGCTTCTGCTTCTGCGAGTTGAGCGTGATCTCACGGTAATGGTTGATGCGCTGCTTGAACTCCGAGTTGAACACGACCCATGCCTGGCCCGCAAAGAAGATGAGGATGTAGAGCGCGTTGCGGCCCACGCGCACCTTGTCCGTGTCCGAGTTCCACGCGAAGTGCGGCGCGATCACGAGGTTCGTTAGCAGGTACAATGCCAGGATCAAAAAGCCCAGAAGCACGCGCAGCAGGAACGACACGTTGGCAAAGTAGCACTGGTAGAGCGCCAGTACGCTCATGTACGCGTGGCCGAGTGAGTTGGCGGCAACACTCTCAGCGCAGAGCACGACGGCGACGATGAATGTCACGGACACGGACGTGGATTGCTCAAAGTCGCGAAACGTGGGCGAGAACGTGTAGAAGAGGTACGCGATGCACACTGGGTACATGACGCCAAAGTTGAGAAGGAAGATCACGTGACTCTCGGTGAATGAGCGAGTCGTGGAGAGCCGCACGGTCTGGTAGAGCGTCATGAAGGGCTTGAGGATGAGGAAGACCGTGATCGAGAGCCGGAAGAAGCGCAGCCAGCGCGCACGGTTCTCCAGGCGGTAACTCTCTTCGAACTCGAACGCCTCTTGCGAAAGCCCATCGCGACGGCGGCTGTGCACACGCAAGAGCACTTCGCGGCGCGTGAGGCCCTTGGGGAGCTTCATGATCTCTGTCTGGTGGATGTATCCGTCGTCCTCGTCGTCGTTCCCGTTCTCTTCAGCGTCTTCGACAATGTCAAAGATGTTCTCACGCACGATCGAGCGCTTGGCATCCGCCATCATTTGCAGCGAGTTGGGTCGCATCGCTGAGAGCGTCCCGCGCCGCTCGGTGAGGATCATGGGGCGAACGCCAGCGAACGAGCCTTGCGGGGTCGCTGCGATCGTCGACGCCTCCACCTCGTTCGCCTTGATGCCTGCAAGATAACCGGATACAATAGCGTCCCCCGTGGATCCAGCGGAGAGTTTCGCAGCATTCGCGATCGTGATCAAATTGGCGAGTGAGTTTTGCTTCACGAGCTTCTTCTCCGAGTCGCTCGTGCCCAGATGGCTGTTCTGGCGTCGCGGATGGCGCGCGTTCGTTACTCTTATAGAGGTTGCTCCATCGTCTGGGGTGGCCAGTGGAAGAGCTGCTCGTGATGCCTCGGCAGCTTTGGGTGTTGACGCATTCTCCACGTCTTCTGGGATCGTCTGTACCGTCTGGATCAGCAAACTCGCTCGGCGCGTAGGCGACGGAGCCGCAGTCGCAATAACTGGCGCGTCCGTTGCGTTGGGTCCGCCTGAGTGCGCAATGTTGTCTGTGAGATTCGCCTGCGGGTATGGGATGATGTAGTTGCCCTTGCCTCGCAGAAAGTACGTGTTCATGTCGCCTCTGCCCTTGACGAACACCTTGCCGCGATACGTCGTGAAGTAATTCTCGCACAGGATCGTGTGCGTGGCCTCGGTGATCTGGATTTGGCCGGGGAGGTTGGTCGTCTCCATGCGCGAAGCCACGTTCACTGTGTCACCAAAGAGCTTGAAGCGTGGATTGCGAATGCCCACGACGCCTGCCATGAGTGCGCCCGAGTTGATGCCAATGCGAATGTTTAGGTTCTTGACGAGCTCGCCCCAGGGCTTGCGCGCGATCTTCTCGCTCACCTCGGGGATGCATCGGATCATGTCGAGCGCCAGGTTGGCCACGAGCTCGGCGTGGTTCGCGATCGGATCGGGGCACCCACCGACGACCATGTACACGGCGCCGATGGTCTCGACCTTGTGCACGTGGTGGACGTCCACAAGCTTGTCGAACTTGTAGAAGATGATGTTGAGCAGCTCGACGACATACTGCGGCTTGAGTTTGGAGGAGAAGAAGTCAAAGTCGCACACCTCGGCGAAGAGCACCGTGACGCTCGTGTAGGCGTCGGCGATGAGCTCGCGGCCGCTCTGCAACTGCACGACGATGGACTCGGGGAGCATGCTGTTGAGCAGCGACTTGGAGCGCGTCTCCTCCATCTTGAGCTGCTCCTGCTGCAGCAGCACCATTAGTTCGCTCATGTAGCTCACGCGGATCGCGAACTCGCGCGACTGGCTCGGCAGCAGGATCAAGAAGTAAAAGAGACAGGCATAGAGCGTCTCGTTCGAGACGCGCTCGCGATTCGAGTTGGGGTGCGCCGGGTCCTCGCCGTCCGGTATGTACGCGAGCATGACGACGACATAGATCATGAGGTACGCCATGCAGAAGACCGAGCATGGGAAGAACCGGATGGGCGTGCAGCTGTAGATGTACATGATAACGAGGCAGACCCAGGAGACGCCGTAGTCGTTTGTGACTTTGTTGTACGCCAGCGGGTAGCTGGCGACGACGGCGATGCAGAACCACGTGAGCCAAAAGTCCTCAGCGTAGCTGTGCTTGCGGGCGCGGAAGTACGTGAGGAAGAGCACGGGCAGCACGACCGCGACCTTGAGCGCCACGACAAGCGTGAACTTGGGCAGCTTAGTGTCGCCAACGTACTTGGACGTGGGCGCGTTGTTGACCGAGCTGCTCACGTTGAAGTCATCCCAGAGCACGAGATAGTCGTACGCAAACGTCGTGACCATGAAGATGACGAGCGCCGTGAGGCCGCGCAGGTAGAGGCGCCGCTGCGAGTTGGCGTAGTACTTGGTGAACGACTGCTCCATCTTGGTGATGACCGTGGATGACGTAATGCTGATGAAGTAGAGCGTGACGTAGTGGATCGCAACCTCATCCAGAATCTTGAGGAAGATGTTGAACTCGCTCAGCGCCTTGGAGCGCGACGCCGAGCTGTCGCGCGACCGCTCCAGGGACGACCGTGTGCGCGTGGAGCCACGGCCGTCGGGCATGATCTGTGCGTTGGCGACGCTCGAGCCCGTGGCGCTCGTGCGCGTGCTTCGGTGCTTGTTGCTGCGGTCGTGGATGCGCGTCGGCGAGATACTCGACGACCGCCGCAGCTGCAGCGCACTGTTACGGCGCTTCATCACGGGCGCGATCGCGTTAAGCGAGCCGCCCAGCGAGTCGTTGACTGTGTTAAGAATGGACGACTGCATCGGCTGCTGCGGGGTTTCAGCCTTGGCGCCGGTCTGCGGATCGAACGCGTGCACTTTGCGCGCCATGGGGTCTGGAAAGAGTCGCTCGCTGCGCTGGGCATTCGCTCGCACTACTGGACCTGGGGCTCACAGAGAGAGAGCGGCTGCCTGGGTGTGTCAAGCGAACGAAGAGCTGACTGGACTGGTGTCTGGAAACAGCCAACCATGCCAGGATTAAACGCTGCATGCACACACACCTGCTCATGAATACCGAAACGAACGGCTAATCGTTTGTTGTTCAATTATGAAGCACAAAGCGTCGCGCGTGTCATTGAAACAAGGATAGTCATTAATTAGGGGATGCCACAAAAAGATCGTCACTGAAACAAGGATTGGCATTAATCGAGGAATGTCACTAAATTCAGCAAAAAGCTCCCCAAAATCCAAGATGGCACCGAAGCAGGTGAAGCGGAGTGCTAGGGCGGCAGCTCCAGGCGCCGCCACTACGAGGCCTATTGTGACGAGAGTGACGGATGACGCGCAGCTGGCAGAGCGCCGTCTCTGGACGCCAACCTTCGAGACGGCCGTGTCTCTGCTCATCCTGCCGCGCGTCGTCTCGGCGCTGCTCAACCCGATCGCGGACTGCGACGAGACGTTCAACTACTGGGAGCCGCTGCATTTTATCATGCACGGCTTCGGCTTCCAGACGTGGGAATACAGCCCCGTGTACGCCCTGCGCTCGTACCTCTACCTGGTCTTCCACTGGCTGCTCGCCAAGGCCACGGTGCTGGGGCTGACCCTCGGCGCGCTTGGCGCGGCGCACCAGACGGTCTCCAAGATCATGGTGTTCTACGGCGTGCGTGGGGTACTAGGGCTCCTCTGCGCGTACGCCGAGGGGCTCTTCTACCGCAGCTGCATCGCACATTTCGGGCGGCGCACGGCGCGCTACCTGCTCTGGATCCTCATGTGGAATGCCGGCATGTTCCACGCCAGCACGGCGTTCCTGCCGAGCACCTTCGCGATGTATCTCGTGATGGTCTTTATGAGCGCGTGGATGGACAAGCAGCATTACCTGGCGATCGTCTGGGGAGTCATCGCTGTGCTCTGTGGTTGGCCGTACGTGGGTGTGCTCTTCATCCCGCTGGCGGTCGAGACGCTCTACACGCGCGGCGTCTTCCGAGGTATCTTGGCTGGAGTTGTGATCGGTGCTGGCGTGCTGGCGCTAGAGCTGGGCATGAACTACCACTTCTACAAGAGGATCGTGCTGCCGGCGTGGAAGATCATCGAGTACAACGTTCTGAGCGGCGAAACGGACTCGACGCTCTACGGCACGGAGCCCTGGAGCTTTTACGTGATGAACCTGGCGCTCAATTTCAACGTCGTGGCCGCTCTCGCGATCCCGGGAGTGCTTTTCGCATGTATACTGCCGACCCACTGCCCAACAGGCAAGCTGCAGTTGCTCGCATACCTCTCACCGCTGTACATCTGGCTCGCGATAATGTTCTCGCAGGCGCACAAGGAAGAGCGGTTCCTCTTCCCCATCTACCCGCTGCTCTGTCTCGCGGCCGCGATTACGCTCAGCGCCGTTGTGCACCGTTTGCAAAGGACCTTCCAGCCGCAACATCCGAGAGTCGCACTCACGCTCTCCAAGCTCCTGATCTGGACTGTGCTCGGACTGTACACGCTGCTCTCGGTCTCGCGCATCGTGAGCAACGTGGTGAACTACAGCGCGCCGCTACGCGTGTACCACCACCTACACGAGCACGTGCTGCCGAACGCGGCACGCAGTGCTCTCTACGGCGTTGGCGCCCAGCAGCAACAACAGCCAAGCGTCAACCTGTGCATCTCCAAGGAATGGTACCGCTTCCCGTCGAGTTTCTTCATCCCGACGAGCGCGACGCACGTACGGTTCGTAAAGTCAGCGTTCTCCGGCCAGCTGCCCAAGGCCTTTGAGCACCACGAGAACGGCACGTGGGTGATTCCAACCGACATGAACAACAGGAACCAGGAGGAGGTGAGTCGGTACCTGCCCATGGCCGAGTGCGACTACTTTGTGGACCTGAACCTGCCCAACCAGGAAGAGACCAAGCTCTGGGAGCACACGGAGACCTGGAAGCTCGTACACAGCGAGGCCTTTCTGAACGCTGAGGCGTCCAAGTCCCCGTACCGATCCTTCTACATCCCAGTGCTCACGACCCAGTACGTGCAGTACGCCGACTACGCGATCTACAAGCGCATCCGTAAGAACTAGAGCGAGCGAGAGAGGGCGACTAAAGATTCCATCAATGGCATGCGTTCATTCAGGTTGAAAACGCCAGCTTGTGTTACGTGCAGTTTGACTGCGAGCTTGCTGCTTCTTAACTCAGGGACGCGCAGTGGCAGCCACCGGCACGAGCTGTGGGAACTGCTGCTCAATCTGCTCGGCGCACTGATTCACGTTAAAGCAGATGGAGCTGATACGCGCGTCAAAGGCCGAAAGCACTTCGTCGTCCGCGTTCTCGAACTCCAGGAAGCCGCTCTGCTGGTCGATACTGCCCTTCATGCGCTCCTCAAAGATCATGGTCGCGGCCACGCGCTCGGCGCTCTCAGCGTCCGTCTCGAGCAGCTTCCCGAGCTCCTCGAGCGAGATGCAGCTGTACACACGACTCGCAGCGAGCAAATTGTGCTCCAAAAACGAGTTCTCGAGCACCGTGAAGCCATTCGCGAGCACGGCCTTCTGATGCGCCAGCAGACTCTTTTCAAACTGCACAAGCTCAGGGCGCCGGATGAGCTGCTCCATGTACATCTTCTCAAGGATCGCAAAGTGCTCGCTGTTCTTTACGCGCTCGTCCTTGTAGAGTGTGCCCAGCAGTCGCGTGCGCTGCGGTCCGGCCGACGCCAGGATCGCGCACATCACGCCCTTCGTGAGCAACTCGAGCAGGTCCTCCGGGTCCACCTCATCCGGCTTGGACTGCGAGAACTCATAGTAGCGCAGCGCCGCGTCCAGGAACTTGCGCTTCGAGTCCAGAATGCGTGCGTACGACACCTGATAGCGCAGCTTGAGCGTCCAGTCCTGCACATTGTGGATGAAGCGCGACGCGCGGTTGATGAAGTTTTCGGCGTCCACGGTCTCGTCCTCCTGGAGGTAGAGCTCCGCGATCTTGACGTACTTCTCGGCCTTTTGCACATCCGTGTACTGCCGCGCTGAGCTCTCGAGATTGATCGCGGCGAGCGCCTTGGCGGCCTCAATGTACTCCTCTTCCTCCATGTAGAGATCCGCGAGCGACTCGCGGAAGAGCACATCGGGTTCCTCGAACGACAGGATGCGCGTCTTGAGCTTCGTGAGGCAGAAGATGATGAACTCGAGCTTCCACTGGTGCACGTCCGGGTCGATCTGCGCGATCGCGGTCGCCAGGTGCGTGATCACCTATAAGGTTTGTCAAAAGTCACATATCACAGGTGTGAGACAGAGTTGCCGTGGGCTATATGCTTGTATGGAGACGTACCGCACGCGAGATTACGAGCAACACATTTTCATTCAGCACTACAACAGATTTCGGCAGTTAGATACGTGAATTACAATAGCAAAAGGCAATGACAGAAAGCAACGATCGCACAGTGCGTCACGATCTCCTGTAGGTGCTGGAACTCGAAGATCGACTTGTCAAGCAGCACCTACAATAACATACGCACACACAGATGCACAGTCAATGAGTATCATGAGGACTCGTAGCAAGAGACGAAGAGCTACGAGCTGACCTTGTAGGCGACTGTCTTCTCCTTCTGGTCGGCGATCGTGGCGATCTGTCAACGCACACCATAACAACCGCGATAGATACAGCAGTTAGTGCTCAGTAGACACACGTGAAGAGGTTCGTGAATGCAGCACACGCACGCGCGCCAACTGGCTCTGGACACTCTCGCTCATGCTCGCTTTCTCGAGCTTTCTTGGATTCGTTTTTTCCAACCCACACTCAAATTTGAAATGTTAGATAGATAAACGTTACATAGAACAAGCACCGTCCGATATTAGTTAATTAACAAACTGATTGTTTGTTAACGGCGGGAGTGACTTTTTTACCCCAGCTCCGGAGCCGGAACCGGAGCTGGAGCTCGAAGTGCGCTCGCTATTGCGTCGATGCAGCTCGCCGCCCTGAGCCTCGGGTCCGTTCGGCGCCGCGCCGCTTGAAGGTTTGGTCTTGCGCTTCGTCTGTGGCGCCGCACCGCTGCTACTGTTGTTGTTGTTGCCCAGGCTGAGACCCGCACCAGCAGCTCCATTCTGCATCTGCGCCTGGAGTTGCACATGCGGCTTCAGTACGTTCATGATGCCAACGTTGGGCGTGCGCGCGAACGTTTTGTTGTACATCTCTTCACGGTTCAGCAGCTCGCGCTTGAAGTAGGCCATCTCGTCCAGCGTGCGACGCACCAGCGCGTCCTTCTCGGCCACCAGACGCTCCAGGTCGGCGATGCGACTCACGTCCTCAGGCCGGCTCTCGCGCCGCGCGTACCGGTCTTCCCACTCGGCGACCGTCTGCTTAAGGGAGACAACTTTGTCGGCCATGAGCCGTCTCGTTTCTTCAAACTGGTCGCCCAGTAGCTTGGTCTCTGCGAGGTTCTCCTCCAGGAGCCTGTCCATGTCCTGCTTCGCTGCCTTCTTCAGCATCTCGATCTGCTCGCGATTCGTACGCTCCAGCGACGCGACTCTGTCTGTCATCTCTCTCGTTTTGGACTCGAGAGCGCCATTGAGACGCTCGTTTTCACTTGTGCTGCTGTGTAAATCGATCGTTTGCTGTGTCAGAGCGCTCTGCAAGAGCTCCATCTGCTTTTGCAGCATGGCAAACGTGGTGTCGTGTTGACCCTGCGCTTCCTGGAGCGCTTCCACGCGCTTTTGATCTTTTTGAGCTGCCAGCTCCTTCAGTTTCTGGTTATTCTCGGTCCGCAGCACCAGCAAATCTCGCTGGCGTGCGCTCTCGAGGCTATCGCGCAGCACTGTCAATGCAAGCGTGTGCTGCTGGCTTTGCTGCTCCATCTCGCTCCCGTGCGTCGCTTTCAGTTGTGTCACACGCAACTCCGCGCTCTTTTGAGTTCTGCTTAGCAACTGCTGCTTTTCACTGTTGAGTCGAGTCGCAAGCGCTTCGAGCTCCTGCACGTGCTGCTCCAGCAAAGTGTCCATTTTGAGTCTACCCTCGTCCTCTCTGCACTGCGTCTGCGCCCCCAGCTGATCCAAATGGCGCGATATGGAGCTGCGATAGCACTCTTTCTCATACAAACAGGTCTCGTGCATTGCTCGCTGGGTCTCCTGTGCACCCTGTTTCACTCGCTCAAGCTCAGCCTGAAGCAAACTCAGCTCACTCTTGAGAGCCGCCACCTGGAGTCCATAGCGCTCGCTCAGCTGTGTCGTCTGGCTCGCCAGTTGCGCCTGCTTGTCCTTTTCCCACTCGTCCTGAAGCTTCCGTTGCTTTGCTTCGTACTCCTTTGTGAGCGCCATCAGTATCTGGGAGTGCTGCAGCTGCAGCTGGTCTCTCTCCGTCGAGAGCTTCTTTACAACACCGTCTTTCTGGCTGTTGAGCTCTTTGATCTGCTTCGTTAGCGCCTCTTCTTTCTCCTTTCGACTTTTCTCTACAGCTTTAAGTTTTTCATCCCTCTCGAGCTGCAAACTCGTCACCAGGTCCTGCGATTTCTTCAGCTGCGCTATCAAATCTACCAGCTTCAGGCGCAAGTCGACGAGCTCTTTGTCTTTCCCAACCACGTTGCCTTGTAGCGTCTTGAGCTGTGTCTCGGCCTTCACCAGCTCCTGCTTAACTTTGGCAAAGGCTGTGTTGAACTCATTCTTCTGATCAAGCTGTGCTTTCAAGTGCTCGCTCTTGAGCTGCGCGATACTTTTCTCCAGCGATTCGCTCGTGTTTTGCTTGAGGTGGGTCTCCAAGTCCCTCAATTTTGCCTTCATCTCATTTTTCTGGCGCTCGAGAGCCTGAGAATTGCTCGCGAGGAGCTCCTGTAGCTGTTTCTCTTGCGATTGTTTGAGCGTCTGAATGGCGTGAGCGTGCGCCTCGTTCTCAGTCTTTAGATCAATCAGCGCCTTCTCCTTCTCTTTCTGAACCTGCACGCGCTCCAACTCACTGTTTGTGAGCCTCACCTTCAGTTCATTCGTTTCCTTCTCACTTGCTGCGAGCTGTGCTTCAAGAGCTTGGATCTGTTTCTGCAAAGTTGTCTCTGTCGATGCTTTCTGCTGACTTGCCAGTTGCATTTCGGTCTTGAGGTTGGCGATCTGGAGCTCCTTCTCCTGCAGCTGCTGATGAGATGCCGCGTCCTTCTCTGAGAGACTCATGTTGCGCTGCAGCATCTCCATTTGCGCAGCCTCGAGGTCTCTTTGCGCCTGTCGCAGCGCCTGATCGCGCGTCTGTAGCACCTTCTTGAGCGCGTCGAGTTCCTGCGCGAGCTGATCGATCTTGTCTGTGCCCGCTGTGAGCATCTGCTGCAGGCTCTGTGCTCTCGCGTCGGCATCCTTCCGCACACTCTGCGACTCGTGCTGGGCCTTCGTCACTTGCAGCTCGAGTTGCTTGAACTGGCGTTGGAGATCGCTCTGGGCCTGCAGTAGCGCCTCTTTCTCCTGACGCAGCTTGGCTTCGTAGCCGCGAAGCCGCTCGGCGTCTGCGAGCAAGGTCTCGATCTTGCCCACGAGCTGGTTCTTCATCTGGTCGAACGCCTCCTTCGCTGCCTTTTCCTGCGCTACTAGTTCACCAGAAAGCTCGTGCTTCGTGAGCTGTAGCTGTTGCTCTAATAGCGCTTTCGCCCTTCCGTTCTCGTCTCGCAAAGCATCTTGGAGGCGCAATTGCTCTGCGAGCATCTGATTGTACTTTGCATTCGACGCCGTGACCAACTGCGTCACTTCGTCGTTCTTCTTGGCACGTAGTTCATCCATCTCACGCTCGTGGGCACTCTTGAGCGAGTCTGTGGCTGCGGACGTTGACAGTGAGGACATATGTTGCTGCGCTTCCACCATGCGCACGAGCTGCTGCATCCGCTCGCTGAACGCGCGCTCGCACTTGGTCACCTGGTCTTCAAGGTTCGCGATCTTGAGCTGAAAGCTCTGCTCAGAAGCGCTCTGCTTGGCCTGTACTTTTTGCTGGTACTGCGCGAACTCCTTCTGGAACTGCTGCATGTCCTTGGCCGCCTGGCGTTCGACCTGCTGCACCGCACTCGTCTGCATGCTGAGCTGCTCGTGCAACAGCCGCAGCTTGGCTGCAGCGTCCTGTGTGAGCTGCTGCAGCTGCGTGGCGTGCACCTTGCTGCTGTGCGCGAACTCCATCTGGAAGTCCTCGTTGCGCGTGTTGAGGTGGAAGATCACCTTGGTGAGCTGCGCGATCTTCTTGCTCATCTTGAGGTGCAGCTCAGCCGCCGCCACGCCGCTCAGGCCGCCGAACGCGTCGCCGCTCATCTTGCTAACCAGTGTAATGTAATCAAATGCCTTGATCATTGAATCAACGCCAAGCAGCTGGTGCCAACGCAAGCATGTAACGGAAAGTGACTTGTGTTCTCGCCAAAAACGAAGAGCTAAAAATAGCTCTACAACTAAATAGCTCGACGCGACTCTTCGTCAAAAGATCCAAAATGCAAAATCAGATTTGCGACACCTTGTCAAAATGGCAATGACGCGGTGCAATGCTCTGGTGGTGACTGCGTTGCTGCTGTATGTGCTGCTCCATGAAGGTATCCAGGCAGTAGGTGCGGTGGTGAACTTCCCTGGCGTGGAGACGAACGTCGCCATGGGCCAGACGGCGCACGCGAGCAGCTACTACGACTACGCGCCCAACGTGCTGCGCGACACGGTGTTCGTACCGGACAATGCGATCGATGGCTTCGTGGACGAGACGAGCTGGTGGTCCGCCGGCGATCGTGGCAGCGACGAGAAGGTCTTCTGGCAGATGAATCTCACGGCGCAGCCACCCAAGCTCTCGCGCATCATCATCCGCTGGCACGGCTTCCAGACACCCGCGAGCTACCGCGTGCGCGTGTCGAACGCCGGCGAGAACTTCCAGACCATCGCGGTCGTAGCCAACAAGACGATCGAATACGACCGCGTGGACGCTATCACCACGGGGCTCGACAAGGTGGACACGCGCTTCCTCTTCGTGCGCGTGGTGATCGACGCAGCGAACGTCTGTCGCGACGTCTACAGCTGCGAGAACCCGATCGACGCCGCCAAAGTGGCGGCCACGGGCGAGCGCGTGATCTACGGCATTCGTGAGTTCGAGCTCTGGGTTCGCGGCTCCAAGAATGGTGCGGTCTCCTCTGTTTTCAGTGGCTCTATGACACGAGTGCATGTCTTTGCTAACCACGCCTCTCTATTCAACTTGTTTGTAGGCGCAAGCACATTGGCAATACAGAGCTGGCCACTGGTGCTTGCACTCATGATGATTTTTTAATGTGATGGGATGTTTTATTAACTGGTGGAGAGGAACGAGATGCAAGAAGAGAGAGATGGGGTTTCTATTGAACACTCGTCTCCGGAGGGGAACACGCACACACGCACACGCAAAATCGAAAAGGAGAGATCGGTCCCACCCTCCACACTCACTCACTCGGGATACATGCCATCGAGCGAGCGCGTCGCTCGGCCACTCACTATTAATCCTCTCGTTAATAAAACATCACTGGGGGAACGTTGAGGCGGTGGGCGCGCACTCTACAGGGCCGAGTCCTTGTCGACCGTGAAGATGTCGCTCTTGTTCGCCTTCTTGGCCGATCGTCGCTTCTTGTAGATCACACCCACGACCGCGAGCGCAGCGACGGCGCCGACCGTGCCAATGATGGGCATTGTGTAGTCAGTCGCCTCTTCAGGCTCATCGGCGCTGAACGCCACCTTCTGGACACCAAAGCCGTTGCCGGTGTCATCCGAGCTCAACGTCTTGGCTGTGTAGGTCTGCTTAGCGCTGTCGGCTTCGTTACCCGAGTACTCCGGGTCGGCTTCGTTGCCTGAGTACTCCAGGTCGGCTTCGTTGCCCGAGAGCTCCGAGGCGGCAGCAGGCGACATAGTCAGCGAAGCCGTGGTAGGCGATGGCGTTGGTGCTGGGGCCGACTCGTCCGACGTCTTGTACATGGCAGGCTCAGCCTTGTTGTCAAGGTCCTTGACACAGTCATCGGCGTCGTTGTCGGCCTTGTTGTCGAGGTCCTTGACACAGTCATCGGCGTCGTTGTCGGCCTTGTTGTCGAGATCCTTGACACAGTCATCCGAGTCGTCAGACTTGTTGTCGATGTCCTTGACACAGTCATCCGAGTCGTCAGACTTGTTGTCGATGTCCTTGACACAGTCGTCGTCGGCGTCGCCAGCGGTCGAGTCAGAGACCTTGCCAGTGGCTGGCTTGGTGGCCGTCGCCGGAGTCGTAGCACCCGAAGCTGGGGTTCCCTTTCCAGCGGTCGAGTCGGAGACCTTGCCGGACGCAGGCTGGGC
>JAASFV010000510.1:0-20298 GCA_023334015.1 Globisporangium paddicum
GCAGCAGTCAGCAAACAAAAAGAAGAGAGAGATTGAATCGCAATTGACGGGCTCAGATTGGCATGGGTGGCCGTGTTGCCACTTGTTGTTACTGTCTCTCAACGCGCATACTAGCTTTCTTTTCTTCTTCCGAGGGCGAGCGAATTGCACGGCTGGGGTATTTGGGGTACTTGTGGTCTCTTCCAACTGCCGCAACCTCGTCCCAGAGAGAGTTTGGGTCGAGTTAATACGCCGATTTAATACGTCGTTTGCCCTGGCTTAGAAATTCTGATGGATCCTGGACTTGGTCCAGGTTTTGCAGATACCATCATACGAGGGGCCCGAGGTCTGTGCGTCAGTTTTCACAGATTTCAACTCCACCAATTTCCGAAATGCTCCAAGTAAGTTCAGTCACATTTTCTACATTGGCTGAAACCAATTGTCTAGTTCACGCAGACTCCAGGACTATGCCCGCTAGACAGTGTCAGTTACAACTGCTTAGCGACAACTGAACCTACCTTGAGTTACGATCTATACATTCGGACGTGTGGTACAGCTTCGCAATATCAAACTTGCTTACGAGCGAAGTTGATTCTCATTCGATGGCGCATCAACACACGCTTTAAAAAAAACACCATGCATGGCCTTCCGGTAGCTTTACGCATGGTGGGCTCGAAATCTCTCAAAACTGATCAACGAGGACATGGAATCGTCGAATTTCGCCATCTTGCGCGTGTATTTCGCGAGCATGTCTCACTTCAGCCTTGCGTTATCTCGTTCGCCCACCGCAGCAGCGATTCGTTACATATCTGGGAGCTCAAATCCGTTTTCCTACAATCATTTGGCGCAAAATTTCACAAACAGGAGCAGATCTTGGCACTTAAAGTGAATTCCCATAATCATCAACAGCCCCAGCTGCTCTGGACTCAAGAGCTCCTCGCAGTACACGACTGCTAGCTTTAGGAATCACTCGTTCACTTGAGCCAGTGAGAAAGCTCGACTGGAGGTGTGTTCGAGCGCTCCAGAGGTCTCCGTGGAGGTCTCAACTCGCGGGTCTTCGCGCAAAGTAGGTTCGCATGCACTGCTGCTTCTGGAATCGTGGCCAGTCGCGCACGAGCCGGCCTGCCACGCGCAGACAGAACAACCTCTTTGATGCCTTCAGACAGGGCAGGCTGTATTACACGTAGTCATTCATTCGCATAGACTCGCTGCTGTGTGATTCTACAACAAGCATGAGAGGTGTCGTCATATCAATATAGTTTCTAATAGTTGTGTTCGTTCACCCATTCGTTCGTAATCTCTTGTGCTTTATTGTCAATTGCGACTGATGAATGGATGGCTCCAAGTGATCAAACAGGCGACACAGCGACCTCCACTAGAATCACGATCATTGGCACTGACGCCACACTGAACCTCTCGCGACATGAGCCACGGCCATTCAACGCACACACACACACACACACACAACCATCCATCGGATATTCCGTCGGATGTGAAGCGGAATGCAACAAGGATAAAAACGAGCGCTCGTCAAGGTCAGCCGCACCTCTCCAGCAGGAGCAAAATAGTATTTCCAGGACTTGGCTTTGGGTGAGCTGAGCCGGTCTCCTCAACATCTCGCAGCAGAGCTCGCTGCCTCACAATGAGAATTGTTATAGGAGGTCCTGTCGATTCATCTATTGTCTGTTGAGTGGGAGGCCCCAAGAAGCGCATGAGCGAATCCCATTGCGAATGCGACTGGTGTTGATAGATGGCTCCAGTCGCTAGGCAGCGCGAGATCCAGTAGACCGTTGAGAGGCCATCGCCAGTAACGGGTGTAGCTATTGGTATTCAGATTGTAGCTATTCAGCACTGCGATTGAAATCACTTGAATGGCCAATTCAAAGGGACAGACACACGAAGTAGGACATGTTTAGGTTCGCACAGTTGTTGGTCGTCACAAAACGATCGCGCTTTTACAGTCGGTAAATGCCACTTTTTATAATTATTAGTTTCCGAGAGGTTTTCATAGTAAATACAAGCATTAGTACTGTATCACGATGGGTGATTAACATGTTTAGCTCTTATATAAATATATTTATATAACTCGTTAAGTTCGCTCAAAATCGCCTTCCGCTAAGGAAATCTATTATCCGGATATACTTTATGTTAGGAGTGTCCAAAGTGTATTTGGATACATCACAATGTAGGCTATTGCTGATCAGAGGTTTAATCTCTGACTTGTAGCGAAGAGTGTATTCCTCCAGAGGTTGTTTGCTACAGCTGCTGTGAGATTTCTGCCACGCGCCCCACGAAGGTATGCCATCCGGTTTCTTTTCGCGCTTACTCATTCATTAGGTACGCACTTCGTGGCTGCCAGACTGCCTGACTCTCTGCGTGAACGGATACACTTCCTTGATCATTTGGATCCAATTGATCCAAACAAAGGCGAACGACACGGCGACCTCCACAAGAACTGCATTGGCGCCACGCTGCATCTCTCGCGACATGAGCCATCCGTCCAGGCACCCAGTTGACGTCAGCACAAACAACAACAATATCGGATATTCCGTAGGATATTCCAGTTCTGTGAAGCGCAGACAAACATTGGAAAGCTCAACGAACATCCTGGAATCGACAAGGATACAACGAGCTTCGTCAAGATCAGCCGCATGGTAAAGGCAGCCAAGTAAACCCTCTTTAAATCCACTACCACGATTGAACAGGTTCTACTCTCCTGATTTTTTTCTCTCTTGGTGTCAACTATTGGAAATAAAGAGAGAAAGAGTCAGCACGAATCCCACGCATTATGACAGGTACGACCAGCGATTTCAGGCGACTGATAATACCATACTCATTCATAAATAAAGCAGCTATATATCTCAGATACAAGTACATTTAGTGTACTTCTGTATTAGCTTTCTTTTTTGCACTGATATAAAGTATCTGTCCTGGATACTTTGACTGAAATTTGTACCTCTTACGCTTGGTTTTGACAATGTTATGTATTAATATGTGAATCGTCCGCACTTTCGTCCATTCGTCGCAACCAGCTGTCCCGCTATAAGTCCGCCATCGCACTCGCTCTTTTTCGTCGTTCCCACGCAACCACGAGCAGCTCACTTGTCTGCTCATTTCCAGTTTGACAGGACACCACCCAGCCCCAGCAGCTACCTTACCACCTTTCCTCACATCCCACGCAACAGACAAGTATGAAGACTGGCGGCGCTCTCATGCTCTCGGCGTTCCTCGCGGCGCTCTGCGGCGCGCTTGTGGACGGCAACGGCGTGTGCTACGACCCAGACCACGCGAGCAGCAAGGGTGAGGCGTCGGTGATCAAGGACATGGCCACGATCAAGTCCAAGGGCTTCACGCACGTGCGCACGTACATCTCCAAGTTCGGCAACACGGAGATGGCCAAGATCATCCGCGACCAGGGCCTGACGGTCGCCATCGGCGTGCCGTACGGCAACGGCGACTACACGGCGCAGCTCGACTCGGCCGTGGCCGTGGCCAAGGGTGGCGGTGTCCAGTACATCTTCATTGGCAACGAGAACCTGCGCAACAGTGTCCCGGACGACTTCATCAAGGAGATCAACCGTGTCAAGGGTCTCGTGCCCAGCAGCGTCAAGGTCGGCACGGTGCAGCGCAACACCGAATTCCTCACGAATATCGGGAACCTCCAGAATCTCATCAACGCCTGCGACGCCATCGGCGTCAACATCCATCCATTCTTCACGGCGGGCCAGGACGGCGCCAAGAACGCCATCGACCTCACCAAGGACAACTGGGAGAAGGTCAAGGCCATGGCCGGCGACAAGCTCGTGCTCGGCGAGACCGGCTGGCCGTCGGACGGCACCTGGTCCGGCAACATCGGCTCGCCGGCCTCAGCCTCGGCCTACTTCAGCAACTACAACTCGTGGTCGGCGATCCCGGGCGACAAGCGCTTCTACTTCCAGATGTTCGATGTGCCGTCGCGCGTCGAGGCCTACGAGAAGACCTACGGCATTTTCACGTCGGGCAACCAAGACAAGTACAACGTCGCCACGACCTCGGCTCCGATCAGCCCGCCGGTGCAGGTTATTACGCCCGTTGTGTCGACCTCCGCTCCAACGTCCGCGCCGGTGTCGACGCCAGCGTCCACTCCGTCCTCGACCCCTGCGTCGTCGCCGACCCCTGCCTCGTCGCCGGCCCCTGCCTCGAGCTCGGGATCTTCCCCGTCGCCAACTCCGGCCCCGACCCCAGCTGTCTCCAACTCGACTATCATCAGCACCATCATCAGCACTGTCTCGAACAAGACCTCTGGCTCGAACGCCGGTGTCTTCTACTCGGCCGGCTCAGGCTCGAAGACGGGTCTGAATGGCGAGATCGGCGTCACGGGATCCCAGGCCTCGACTTCAACGACTTCCGAAACCGGCATGACTGCTGATGGCGCGGCTGCTGCTGCGGCCGGCACTGCTACTGACTCGGCTGCGCAGCCTATCGTCGAGTCGAACGGCCACGGCGACCCTGTGATTGCCGGCGGCAAGACGACCGATGCCACCACGAAGAGCGGATCTGACGGGGGCTCATCGGGCCTGACCGTGGCGTTCGCCGTTGTGGCGGGCTGTGCCGCGGTGCTCGGCGCCTTTGGCTTCATCTACCACACGCGCAAGAAAGCCCAGGCGCTCGAGGAGGCCGAGGAGAAGTCGAGCTTCGCGGTCACGCCGTCGGGCGGCTGCGCGCTTTAAGAGCTTCTTGTGTCAGAGAAGAAGCAACCTGCATGTGTACAAGGAAACGATAAGCTAAGTCGCAGTAACAACATGATTGAAGTGATGGTATTGCAAGTGCATCTTGATCTGTTGGCTTGTAAGAGACCAATCTACATGTGCTCTAGCAGACATGACTGGTACATAAGGCAGATAGACAATGGGATACCAGCGCCAGAGCAGTGGCCTCCGGCGCTTAGTCCGCCCCTGACTCGGCAGACAAGCGCATTAAGGTGGGCCCGAACGAAAGCCAGAGTGCTTCAAGACGGCGTCATGGCACAGTGTAGCTCTTCGTGACTGGCTGCCATGGATGGTGCTGGCAGAAGCAGCATAGCAGAATGGACAGTGTAACAAAGGTTGTACACCAGTGGTTCCGCCAAAGCGTCCACCTCCCACGAACTGTACTCTGATTAAAATGTGAAACCGACAAGTGGGCAAATGAAACCGTCATACTGGCTCGTCGTCGTGCGCGGTCACCACAGGCAGGTGCACACTGCGGGACTTCTTCGCATCCGCTAGCAATGCGCCTACACACTGCGACCAGAAGCAGCACGTGCTACTGGTTAATTAGCGAGCTAATTTTGAGAGCGAGAGCTTGAGGAGGTCGCCATCGACTCATCACCGGGATTGTCCACTTTGCCCCAGACGTAACCGGGTCAAATGGTCTCCAAAGTCCCACTTTCCATCAATTCAGCCAATCAGCGACATCGATTTTTCGTCACATCGCAGCAATCGGACGACAGAGAGGAGCCCGAAATGCCCACAAACCATTTCGCGCGAGCCCAAAGCTAGGACTGCATCTCTTCTACTGGAGAGCCCTATGTTATGCGAGTCATTTGAAGAACTGGGTGAGTCTGTCTTGTCCAAGAGGGGAATAGGTGGTTGAAGTGAGTGAGTGAGTGAGTGGTAGAGAGGCACGCTCTGATCCAATGCCCAGTCAGGCCAGTCAGCTGCAACCTCTGATCCGCCGCACCAGCATGATGAAGGCAGCTGAATTGGCGCTGAAGCGAGCATCTTACACAGTAAGTCAGTGAATCATAAGAGACGTAGCGTGAGGCTTTCAACACAGGCAAGCTTGCTTCCCAGCGCCATAACTTGGCGCCACAAATTCGGACAAATAAAAAAAACACACACAGGCAATTCAACTTCAAATCCCCTTTATACTACATGTTTACCCCTGTATATCCTCTATACATTACATTTGTGCACAAATTAATTTAAGAAAAACTCTGTATGTGATACACCCATTATACAAGGTATCAGCTGTCGTCAAATCGCTCACTTCTGAAACGTAACGTTGTATCTTGTTCAGACCCGCAGCGAAAATATATATATGGTGAATGAGTCAATTCTCTAAACTGCCGTGGCTAAAATGTTGTTTACCAAGCAAATTGTTTCGGAGGCTAAATCCGGCGCTGAGGATACAATACTTGAGAAATTCGCCGCAGCCCCAAATATCGTCGACGCGACAGAATTCCAATAATTTGCTGTTTGTTGTAAGCAAAAATCGGAGTATCTCCCATTTGCTTAGCAATCTTGGAATTCACACGATCAGTCTACTGACAGCAAATAGAATTCATTTGTCGAGTGCGGTGGCGATTTGAGCTTTCTCAAAAGCGCCACCACTTTCGAATATTACGAATTACCTACCCCTCAATCGGCCAGAGCGAGCAACACACTTGCGAAAAGCACCAACAACGCAACTCTTGCTGTATCTACTTCTGGCTTCTCGGCATGATTGAGCCACCCAGTCCAGTATGTTGGCCATCATCGCAGATTACTTGGCAGACTGTAGAACACAAGCATGGTGCCATTTTTTTTTACTGTCAGCTGCGCGATAACAGTTCTCCGTTCTTGATCCTGAGCCTCTCGCGGTAGTATCATCAGTATTTTAAAGTATACTATCAGTTAAAATCTATCGCCGGAGTGATTTTTCCAATAATTGCCGTGGCATAAAACATTGTCCCTCTGCTGTAACACCTTCACCCACGTCTTCAACCGGGAAGCTTATCAAATGCCGGACCGGCTCTTTTTTCTTGCTTTGACCAGCAAACAAGCCAAACCAACAACTCGCGTCCTCATCACTTGCGCACAAACAACAAACAAGTTGCGTTCTCATCATTTTCCGATTTTCCGACTCGACCTCTCGTGCGGAACCTACCTATCACTCGCCAGGAACTCAAGAGCTCAACGCGTAGTACTCCCCACCAACCACCGTAGCTCATCATCAACTTAACTCCAGCATGAAGACTGGCGCGGCGCTCCTCCTCTCGGCCTTTCTCGCGGCGCTCTGCGGCTCGGCCGTGGACGCCAATGGCGTGTGCTACGACCCGGACCACGTCTCGGGCAAGAACGCCGATTCGGTGACCAAGGACATCGCGACGATCAAGGCCAAGGGCTTCTCGTACGTGCGCACGTACATCTCCAAGTTCGGCAACACCAAGATGGTCGAGCTGCTCGCGGCCTCGGGCCTCAAGGTCGTGGCTGGCGTGCCGTATCAGGAGGCCGACCAGCTCGAGGCTGCCGTGGCCGCGGCCAAGCTCGGCAACGTCGTGACCATCATGATCGGCAACGAGAACCTCGCGGGCATGAAGTCGGTCCCCAGCGACCTCATTCAGGCGATCAAGGACCTCAAGGCCCGCGTCCCGGGTGTCAAGGTCGGCACGGTCCAGCGCAACACCGAATTCATCGACAAGATCGGTGGCCTCGCGGACCTTGTGGCGGCCTGCGACGTCATCGGCGTCAACATCCACCCGTACTTCATGGGCAAGCAGAACGGCGCCGCGGCCGCCATGGAGACCACCAAGTCCCAGTGGAACCTCATCCTGAACAGCGGCGTCCCGGGCATCGCCGATAAGCTCATTCTGGGCGAGACCGGCTGGCCCTCGGCCGGCTCCCTCGGCGAGAACGAGGGCACGGTCGAGACCGCGAGCGCCTACTTCAGCGCCTACAAGGCCTGGAGCGCCGCGCTCCCGGAGAACAAGAAGTTCTACTTCCAACTCTTCGACCAGCCGTACAAGCCGCAGGCGTACGAGAAGGCCTACGGCCTCGTGACCTTCGACTCGCAGGACAAGTTCGGCGGCGCGACCGTGCCGGCAGCCACCACTGCGGCGCCCACGTCCGCTCCGGCCACGACGACCCCAGCTCCAACGCCGGCGCCGACCGCGACCCCGGCGTCGACGGCCAAGAACACCACCAGCTCGACCAACACCACGAGTGACTCGACGGCCAAGGACCTCAAGACCACGGGCTCAGGTTCGGCCGCCTCGCTCTCGGAGGCCGGCCACGGCAGCCTCGAGTCGGCCTCGACCACCACGACGGAGACCACGAGCAGCACGGAGACGACCGAGGCGACCTCGGACAACGCCTCGACCACGACCACCAGCGGGACCACAGTTCGCACGACCGTCGACACGCCGTTCGTGGACACGGACAAGAGCTCGGGCAAGACGACCGAGGCCACCACGAAAAGCGGATCCGACGGAGGTTCGTCGGGCCTGACCGTGGCGTTTGCTGTGGTCGCCGGCTGCGCCGCGGTGCTCGGCGCCTTCGGCTTCATCTACCACACGCGCATGAAGGCCCAGGCGCTCGAGGAGGCTGAGGGCAAGATGAGCTTCTCGGTCACCCCATCGGGTGGCTGTGCGCTCTAAGCAAGTCGAGGTTGACAAATCGGGTGGCTGTGCGCTTGAACCAAGTCAGCAAGTCGACGTTGACAAGCAAGCAAGTCAGACAAGCATTTGTTTGTTTGCACGACTTGTTTGAACAAGTGTTGTGCAATTTTGTAGCGTGCGACGGACGCAAGCGACCAGCAAGAGCAGCAGAGCAGTGGAGGAAGCTTGCGAGTCAGTAAGCCCCAGCGCACGTGCTTAAGAGAAAGAGTATCTGTCTGCATTCTGTTTGTGTGCGTGAGTGTTGTTGAGCAAGTACAAGTATAATACTTGTCGTGTTTGTTGCTTGTTTGATCCTGCACACACCTGTGCGCCTTGCATAACAAGTTGTTTTTCCGTTACACTGGTGCAAGCGTTGGCGTCGCGGGTGACAAGGGTGCACCCGGAATTGTCACTGCCTCCGTGGGCGACGCTGGGGTCTCGGTCGACTCCTTGGCGGCGCCGACCTCGAGCGCGTTGACGCCCGACGACTTCTTCTTGACCGAGTGCACCGTGAGGCCGCTGATCGCCTTGGCAGCCATGATGCCTGCGCGGAAGCGCCGGCGCGCGTTGTAACGCTTCATCTCGGCCGTGAAGTGCGGCAATACCTCGTCGCTCACATTGTGGATCTCCTACCAAGTGCCAACAACAATAACATTATTGCGCAGCAAACAAACAAGTCAGCAAACAATATGCAAACAAATTGCGCAAAAGCCTTACGCACCGAGATCCACGGGTGGTCGAGCACGTTCTGCGCCGTGAAGCGCTTCTTCGGGTCGACGATGAGCAGGCGCGAGATCAGGTCCTTCGCGGACGTTGACACGCAGTCCCAGTACGGCGACGGGAAATCGAAGATCCCCGACTTGATCGACGCAAAGAGCGCCGCGTTGTTCTCGTCGTAGAACGGCGGGAAGCCGCACAACCTGTTGCAAACAAACAAGCAAACAAGTCAGCACTTGCGCACAAACTCCAGCAAGCAAACACGCAAATCAAACAACAACTCACAAGATGTAGGTGATGACCCCGAGACTCCAGAGGTCGACCTCAGCGCCGTACGGCCGACCTTCGAGGATCTCGGGCGCCACGTACCCGGGCGTGCCGCATGCCGTCTGCATGAGCGAGTCGCCCTTGATGAGCTTTGCGAGCCCAAAGTCCGCGATCTTGATCTCGGCCTCCTCCTCCGTGGACTGGTACAACAGGTTCTCGGGTTTGAGGTCGCGATGCGCAATGCCCTTGTCGTGGCAGTAGAGCAGCGCGCCCGCGAGCTTCTTGACTACGTTGCTCGCCTCTTTCTCCGAGTACTTTTCCTTCTCGACGATGCGGTCGAAGAGCTCACCGCCGCTCATCTCCTCCATGACCATGTAGAACGTCTTCTGGCAGTCGAAGACCTCGCGCAGACGCACAATGTTGGCGTGCTGCACGAGCTGCAGCACCTCGACCTCGACACGCAGCGCCTCCTCGTCCTCGGCCGTGAGACTCGCCTTGTCGATGCACTTGACAGCCCAGCGCGAGTTGTCGGCCTTGCTGATCGCGCTCTTGACCGTCGCAAAGCTCCCGCTGAGGATCGCAAGTCGAGCAAGTCAAGGTGAGCAAGTCAAGGTGAAGTTGAGTGTACAAGTTGTTCTAGACTGGTGAGGGATACGTACGTGCCGAGGGTCTTGCCGAGCTTGTAGTACTTGCTGCACTCGTCCTTCTTGTAGAAGTCGGTCACCTTCTTGATGATCACCGACATGCTTACTGCTTGCGTGAGTTGAGACTTGTTTGCTGGCGGGTGTGGGGCGATCTGGTGGAATCCAAGACTGAGCAAACGACAGCATAGCACAAGCAGGCATCCGTTTCGCTTCCAAGCAAGCACTCCGCAAATAACCACACACACTCGCACAGGACGAAACCCACACGTGCGAGCCAAGCACACCACAATTTTACAAATATCAGCCAGCTTTCTCCCATTCATCAAGTCTAGCATGCATCTTCATCACCTAATTCTTCTAGTACGGACGGGAGGACTTGCGCGCCTTCTTGAGACCTGCGGGGTCGTGATTCGCCTTGCTCTTCCAGCCCTCGCCTGCTCCTGATGCTGCAGCTGATCTTGCTGGACTAGCACTTGCGCCTGCCCTCCACTGGCACAGTCGCGCGTCCTCGCCGCCTGTGAACAGAGTTAGAGCCTCGGGGTCGAAGTACGCGCTGCGGATGCACGCCTTGTGGCCACCACTCAGCGCAGCCTCGTGCTGCAGCTGGGGACCCTTGAGTCCTATATTCACCACATTCGCAAGCCCCTCGTGGTTACCTGCGAGCAGGAAGAGTTCGTCGCGCTGGAGATCATAGACACAGTCGATTAAATAGTCGGTCGCGATCCCGTACGTGTTGCAGTTGTCGCGGATGCGATCGTAGTGGTGGATCCGCTCGGCAGTGTTGATGTTCCACAGGTCGAGCGTCTCGGAGCCCGTGAGGCAGAAGATGTTCTCCATCTGCGGCCCGAAGAATCCGATCTTCGTTACCGCGCTCTCGACGTACAGGATCGACTCGGCCGCGTCGTCTTCATCCGGGATGCGCGTGTCGAACATGCACACGACGCCGTCTTCCGAGGCCGTGACCACGAACTGCGGCTGCGTCGGGTGGAACCGAACTTTGGTCACCGCGTCCACGTGGCTCTCGCCGTACTCGCCCAGCTACAGCCATTAGACACAAGACTTTAGTTTGAGAATGATGGTTAAAATAGGTCAACTGACCTAACGAAATGCATCAGTCTTGTTGGTGTACCTTGGTGCCCGTGCGCGTGTCGAAGAAGTGCGCCTTGACGTCGGTGCCAGCGGCTAGTAGTGTGTCGCCATTGCCCACGGAGAGGCTCCAGACCTCGTGGCTTATGGGGATGACCATGGCCGGCAGCCGCGAGCGCAGGTCCCAAAACTTGACGTACTCGTCGCTCGAGCACGTCGCGACGTTCCAGGGAGTGGTCTCAGATGCCCAAATCTCATTGATCGTGTTGTTGTGCGCGTGGAACTACGTGTGTGAAGCAGTTGCAGACCCAGCCATTGCGTGTTAGTATCATAATACAAATTTGACTGGCTGGTGAGTGATAAATGTGAATGCGTACCTCGTGCTCGAGCGCCAGAGTCTCGCGGTTGCGTAGCTGGACCTTGAGGTTGGAGAGCGCGATCACCAGCGCGTTATTCTGTGCGGTTGGCTTGCTGTTAGTACACGATATACACACACATAAGGCAGTCAGCACACATTAGCCATTGAGATGAGCAACTGGAGCTCTCTGGCTGAGTGCACCCCACGCACATGTCGAGCACGTATTCGTAGTCGTAGTCCTCGGACGGGACAACAGGCAGCACGTTCTGGCCGCCGAAGTGCGTCACCGCCGTCTGCGAGAGCCTGAGGCCGCCGCCGGTCGAGAGAGCGCTGCGCATCCTTCGTCGTCCAGGTCTTTTTGTCGTCTCATGTTCACGGGAATGGATGTGAATGGTTTTTTAAAATAGGCGTGCATGCCTATTTTAACAAACGGGAATTGATGTGAATATTAAAATAGATGTAAAGTCCTACATCAGAAAAATATGTGTGGACCACAATATATCATGTGGGTCACATCAATATTTAGCTCACTTGGCCCCACTATGGACACGTCTTGCTTCTTGAACTTGGTTCCCTACGTTCTCTTTGTACAACGAGGACTGAGATTCTCTCTCTCTCTCTCTCTCTCGCTCTGGGACAAGGTTGTATCAGTTGGAAGAATCCCAGTCGTCTCCAAGTTGCCCTTGACAAATGATTTGATGGACACCAAGAAGCGAGCATGCGCCGTGAAGAACCTCCACCACCAAGCGCCAATGCCGCCAACCAAGCCGCTCAAAAGTCTATCAGGTACGATATGAATTCTTTCTTTTTCTTCTTCTTGCTGACTGCTGGGCCCAACACGCGATTCTATCTCCAATTCAGGTCGTCGATGCGCACGTGCGATCTGACTTGTGTGAGGGCGAGTTTCGTGAAAACACCAGCCAGGTACAACTTCACAAACCCTCATCCGAAGTGAAGTCATGGAAGTAGAGTGTACTACTTCGACTCTGCTGGGGGCGCAGTTGACCTGTACGGGCGCTCGTTTCGGATCCTTCTTGAGTTTCTTCCGTGTGTCTCCGCTTCACATCCGACGGATCCAGGATATTCCATATGGCTGCCAGGATCATGTCGCGAGAGGTTTACTGTGGCTTTCAGCGTTGTGTCAGTGCCAGTGATCGTAATTCTAGAGGAGGTCGAGATCGCGGTGTCGCTCGCCTATTTGGTCACTTGGAGCCATCCATTCATCAGTTGCTATTGACAACCGAGCAGAAGAGATTACGAATGAATGAGTAAACGCGACTATATGGATCAAGATGACGGCATCTTTCATGTGGCACCTCTCATGCGTGGCGCAGAAACACAGTAGCCAGTCTATGCGAATGAATGACTACGTGTACAGGCTACCCTGCCTGAAGACAGTGAAGAGGTTGCTCTGCTCGTGCGTGACCGGCCGCAGTCGCTACTGAAGCATGGGAACCTACTTTGCGCGAAGACCCTCGGATCGAGATCTCAACGGAGACCTCTGGTGCGCTCAAGCGCACCTCTAGTCGGACTGTGCTGCCGCATCCTGATCTCAGCGTCACACACCAATATTTCAATGGCTCGCTGACACACGTGAACGAATGATTCCTGGAGCTAGCGGTTGTGTACTGCGAGGAGCTCTTGAGTCCAAAACAGCTGGGGCTGTCGAAGCTTATGGAAATCCTCTTCATGTGTCGAGATTTCCTTTTGATGTGAAATTGATCGCCACGAGAGCCCGGGAAAACGGATTTCAGCTCCCAGATCTGTAGCGAACCGCTGCTGCGGTGGGCGATCAAGGCAACGTGAGGCTGAAGCGAGACATGCTATCTAAATACAAGACTGAGATAGTGAACTTCGACGATTTGCTCTTCTCGCTGGTCAGTTTGTTTTGAGAAATTCTGAGTCTGCACAAGACAATGCATGAAGCTCTTTGAAAGCGACGCATAGATGTGCGATGGTCTCGCAGTCGGCGTCGCTCGTAAGCAAGTTCGATGTTGCGAAACTGTACGACGAGTCTAAACGCAGAGATCACGACTCAGGGTAGGTTCAGTTGTCGCTAAGCTGTTGTGGCCGACACTATCAAGCGGGCATCGTCCTGGGGTCTGCGTGAGCTAGACAACTGGCTTTTCAGCCAATGTGGAGAATATGATTGAACTTACTTGGAGCATTTCGGAAATTGGTGAAGTTGAAATCTGTGAAACTGGCGCACGGATATTGGGCTCTCTACACTGTAACCTTGAAAAAAATCTACAGACCCTGACCAAGTCCAGCAACCATCAGAAATCCGTAAGCGAGTGCTGATGCCGGTTTGAGAGGTGGTCCAGGTTCTCTCTGGGATGAGGCTGCACCAGTTGAGAAGGAAAACAAGTAGCCCAGTTGGCTCGCCCTCGACGACCAGTTTGGTAAAAAAAAAAACTGCAAAGACGAAGACAAAAAAGCGAGCATGTGCGTTGAGGAACAGCAGAAAGCGCCGATGCGGCCACCCATACCACTTAAAGCCCGCCAAGTAAGCTTTATTTTCTTTCATCCTCTATTTGCTGACTGCTGCCATGTTTAAAAGGAGCTGCTCTCCCCGATATAGATCGCGCGCGTCGATGACACCGGCCAGCGTGTTGAGTTGAGCGAGGACGCGTTACGCCAAATCATCAGCAAGGTACAGCTTCATGAACCTTAATGCGATTATGAGTGACTCACATATACTCAGATCTTGCTTTCTCGCGCTCTCTATTGATCCCAGATGCCAGCGAACATGAAAGTGGCTGTGATTGGCGTCACAGACGCGTTCCACTCGGGCAAATCCTTTCTACTCAACCTCATGCTGCAGTATCTGAATCATTCCGGACCAGGAAGCCCGTTGGACCCACGAGACGATGGTGACCTGCTGAACTGTGGTAATCCGCATGCCCTCGGTCGTGAAGCGAACGGGTTTCGCTGGCAGGGAGGATCTGAGAGCGTCACGGCGGGTATTTGGATGACTGGACGATCGTTTATTCGCAAGAGTTTGACGGGCGAAGACATCGCAGTCTTCCTGTTGGACACGCAGGGGAATTTTTGATCTACAGATGGCTCCAAAGCTCAACGCCGCGATCTTCGGACTCGCAGCGCTGCTGAGCTCACGAGCGGTCTACAACGTCAAGAACCACGTGCAGGCAGACGACTTGCAGCACCTCGCGAGGTTTGCTGGCTATGCGAGGAAGGCACTTGCCAGCTTGATAATGGTGAAATCACACTAGAATATGACTGAATGTTCACTACATGCTTCCTAACAGAATGGCCATGAACGCAATCAGTGAACTAGCTTGTCGAGGGCTGAACCGAAAAGAACAGGAGTCACAGTTCTCCAGCCTCGTTTCGTTCCAAAAACTCGATCTGCTCGTGCGTGACTGGCTGCATTTTCGGAAAGGACAGTCACTCTCCCAAAAGCAGCGATGCATACGAACCTATTTTGCGCGTAGACTCACGGGTAGAGACCTCCGAAAAAAGCCCCAGTGCGCTCGAACGTACCTCCAGTCGAGCTTTGAAGAGGTCGATGGCTTCCTGCTGCCATATCCTGAATTCAGTGTCACAGATCCGGAGTTTTATGGCTCGCTGGCTCAAGGGGACGACCAATCCCTGAAGCTAGTGGCCGTGTACTGCGAGAAGCTCTTCAGTCCAGAGCAACTGGAGCCGTCGACGTTCATGGGAAAGCCGATCACGTGTGGAGATCTGCTCCTGTTTGCGAATTCGTACGTCGAAAGAGTCCAGAAATCAGTTTTCAATTCCCAGATCTGCAGACAATCATTGCTGTGGTGGACGGTCAAGGTAACGCAAAGCTGAATCGAGACACACTGGCCAAATACAAGAGCGAGATTTGAGAAGTAATTGTTCTCGCTGATCAGTCGCGAGAAATTCGAAGCCCATCACGGGCAAAGCCAGCGAAAGGCCATGGAGCTCTTTGAATACAGCGCGTCGGTGCGTGATCGTCTGAAAATTAACGTCGCTTGAAAGAAACTTCAAGAGGCGATTGCGAAAGTGTCCTGCGAGTTTGAAGGCAAGCGCAAGTTGCACAATATCGCAAGTATGCTCACGAACGTTGCCACCTATGTCGCATCTTTCGTAATTGGAGGTAGGTTTCGCTGTCATTGATTGCGACTAGCACTCTTATGCGGGCTACCCTGAAGCCTTCTGATCGTATTTGTTGGCAAGCCAATGCGGAGATTTGGTCGTAATTAATTTGAAGTTGGTGAGTTTGGTTTTGAAATTGGTCGACGTTTTGTTGAAATGAGTTAAAATGTGTACCTGAACCTCGATGAACCAGCACATATGGCAGAGTCACAGTCACCGGGCACTGACGGTCTCACCTCTCGTCGGCAATGGCACTAGACCGACTCTTATAAATCAATGTTGTGTTATAAATTCCAAATCCATCTCTGACTCCACTTCACGCCACAGCTCTGGGATCCGCAGTCATCAGCTCCAGTGAGAACGCGTCTCGCACGGCCGAGTGGTGCAGTATGACCAACGGCACTTCGAGTCGCAGGCTGCGACATCCGAACGGCTGGCAGGACACGTGCACCGCGTAGCTGGACGCAAAGTGCTGGCTCGTGACTGTCGGATTCACCGGCACAGTTTTCTCCGTCCCAGGCCCGGGTGTGACCAGCTTGAGCTCCACCTTCTGCGGCTCCAAGTTGCAGCCCGCGGGGACACCACCAAATTCCTGACAGCTGAGCACGCGCAGGATCGTGCGACCCATGTAGGTGCCAGCGTTCAGCAGCGAGATCTCCTCGACCAGCTCGACCCGCACAGCGCCAATGGCGCACGCCGACTGCTGGTTGCGTACTTGATACTGGAGCTCAATTGTGTCCCCAGAAATGTGAATGTTCTTGGCCATGGCGACGTTCACGTGGGCCACGCCTCGGCTCAGACAGCACAGGAAGCGCAGGTTCTCAATGAGCGTCTCGTCGATTGGCCGCTCGGAGGCCATCGCAGCCCCCGGTACGTAAATTGTGAACTGCTGCGTGACCGCGAGGTACGACACGGCCGCACCCTCGGCTGTGAGCCACGCAGTTGCAGTGTACCGGATGTCGGCGCGGAAGCGCTCAAAGGAGCCGTGGTAGACGTTCTCGAGGCTGAAGCTCGCCGGCAACGTGGACGGCAGGTGGTGCGAGAACTGGAACTCGTAGTCGCCCGGCTCGTAGCTCGAGTTCTCGGGGCACAGCGGGATCTAGACGTTTCACACAAGAAAGAGGTGTTAGCTGTGAGCTTGGAGCTTGTTTGTATGGGGATTTAGTATGCAAAGACTCACTTTGGCGTGCAGGATTTCCTTCTCAAAGGGGATCGTAGTGGCCGTCTCGCCTTCGTCCCAGGACAACCGTTCCTGGCCATTTATGATCACCACAAGCTCTACAGATAGCGACATATTGAGCTAAACAGCTACAGTTGTAGTGTAGCCCTATAAGCGTCTAAAAGACAGACAGACCTTTGCAGCGGATGGTCTCGGCGACCGTGACGAAGGCCGTGCCCGTGACGAGGTCGCCGGGCGCGTACTGCTCCCTGTCGACCTTGACGAATATCCGTCCCTTGACGCCCACGCCCGAGCCTTCCGAGACACGCTCCATCGTATGTGTGGCTGGTTTGACTTTTTCACTCGCTCGCTCACTGATGGGCGAAGTGGTCGAGAACAGCGCAGGTTCTCATAGCCACACTTCGGAGGTCTATTTGTATCACGCAGTTATCAGCACTTAAAATGAGCGCCCAATGAATGTGGACCCCAAATAGGCAAATAGTTTTGGGATGCCGTGTGTTGGTATTTACGTGAATAGCTCGATTTTAGGCTTTTTAAATACCCCAAACAAACACTCAGAGTATCCAATTAACCCACGTTGGGTGACTTTAAAAACCTTCAAATCAAATCTTTTGATAACCCTCAAAGTTTGCAGAGACGAAAAAATGGTCTCATCAAAGCTTGATAAACACCAAATCAGATAGATGAGCTGATAAAGCCTGGAAGAGCGGCGTTTTGCAGCCAGTGATAGCCATTTTTTCGACGAAAGGAGCATTTTTTAGCCTACCAAATTTGATTTGATACTTCATTTAGGTGAAAGTCACCCAATGGGTTGTTCCTGAAACATCAAATTGATGCCGGGCCAAATGCACAAAAATAGGACACGCGCAATTGGTTTAAAAAAAAGGCATCGCCACTGAAATCTCTGTGCCAAACTGAGCTGAACAAAAAGAAGTGACAATTACTTTATATCCGCTTAGCAAAAGCGTGAGCAAAGGTGCTGACAATGCCGCCACGAACCACTCAGCGGCGATTGATATACAGCAGCGCACTGCACTTCACGCACTGTGGTATTCACCGCGGCCGTTCTACATTGATGCTGTTCGTCACCAGTATTATCTATTGTGGCGGTGTCATCCCCATATCAACGTGGCTACTGTGTTCTGCTTGTGCTCTACTCTCCATTCAAGAAAATCAGCGAGTGCTGCATTCAGGCCTGAAATATACGTTTGTTTAATGGGGTACACAAGTGAGTTACACCGCAGTAACCACTGCCAAACTACTGTTTGTGCAATATCTGTAAGACCGAAATTAGTACAGGTTCGCACTGGCTACCCTACCAGGGGCCAGATGCGTACTTTATAAACAGTTATGGCCAGCGATGACGCGGCCTTGTCACGGACTAATATTACAGATAAGTAGCCAATCAGAAACACTGAGCTCGGATAGCCAGTCAAAGTAGCTTTATTTAGGCCTAGTTATAGAATACAAAGCTCTAGCAATTTGCGCCCGCTCTCGGGCTCGCCCTTGGGGCCTAAATAAACAGTCTCCCTATTGTCTTGCTATCAAGCAAGTTAAAGTCCTCCCCCCTTTTGCCCATATTGCCCTGTTGTAAACAGGCAATTAGATCGCAGGAACTGCTGATCCGCTTTATCACGAGTCCTTGTGGAAGTCGTGTAATGTACGCTTCCTCACTCTGTGTATTGTGCTGAGTAACTCGGGAACACCCGGTTACACTCCGTCCCAGGCGCGCATTTTCGAATTGGGCCGTAAAAAGGGCACTAATCGACGCATACAGTCACAACCCCACATAGTCACACCCACCGAAAATTGATATCCCTTCTAAGTCAATTGATGTAACTAATGCAATCACTCAGCTGGTTTCCAAATTGAAATTGACGCACTCACAACGCTCAACGCACGTCGACACCCAACGCGACGTCAAAACGCAGCGCAGCAAGCAGTCGTGAAGTCGCGCACTAGCACAAATGAGTCGCGTTCCATCGTATCACGAGACGGCGCGCCAAGCTGATGAACGAGCAAAAATGTGCGCTGCATTATCACCACATGCAGCATCCAGGCTTGTCGCGCCAAGCATTGAGCGACTGGGCTACGGCGACTTTCGGTCTCACCTCCGCCCTCCACCGAACTACAGTGCTCAAGATCCTGAGCCATCCTCCACCAAGTCTGTCTATCAATCCATAACGTAAGGCTAACCACGCCATCGCGTGCCTCACGCTTGACGCTGAACTCGTGGAGTGGGTTCGGCGATGCGAGGAGTGCAAGATGCCTGTTGTCACCCACGCAACGCTACGACCAAAGGCTGAGAAGCTACGAAAAGCAATGCTGTCCGACCGGTCGCTGGCGTTGTCGTCAAGCGCCTACGCAGCGCTCTCAGCGATGAGGTTTTCTGGTGGCTGGCTTGAGAAGTTTTTGCGGCGCCATCGGCTCAAGTCAAGGGAGATGTAATGGGCTAACCTATTCCATTACATGGAGTTGATGTGGACCACATCAACTCCGGTGTGCAGCCATGGGTAGCAGATACCGGTTGAATACCGGTAACACTGTGGATACCCAAGCGCACAGTTGACGTCATTGGGTGATGTCACAATGCATTCCTGCAGAGTGAATGTGGGATTCTGGAGTAATCACCACAGGGCGCGATCATCTGCGGAATGATGGTTCCTGCACTTTGGAACTTGACTGGTGACGCGAGCGACGTGTCTTTCCAGTTAAAGTGAGTGGCTCCAGTTAATCACTTCGTGAGAAATTTTCCACAGAGCTTCAAGTTCAGTGGGTTGAACCTCAAACGTACCCAAGGTTTTATATATCAGTTCAGTAGGTTTTCTTTGCATGTGTAGGTTTTACAAATAAAACCTCTAGGAGCCCTTGAGGCGAATTAGGAGTAGCGACAGGAACCATAACAGCTTTTCAATTCAGTTGCAATTTTACCTTCAAGGCCTCAAGTCGTCCGTCCTCCGTCCAAGTTGCGAGATCGCTTCCTCGTCGCACAAGCGTGTGTGCCGTGTTTGAGGCGTTGTTGTGAACAGCGCCCTCTTACAGCGTCTCTCAAGCGCAAACGCGCCTCTTGTGGGCGTGCTCATCGCCTTCCACTCAGCCGCTCTTAGTCGACACAAACGTCCTAGTAAACAGAGCGATACGAAAATAAATGTGAATGATCATACAAAAATATAGAACGCACAGGCTACTTGCGTGGACGCAGACCGCTTGCGCACGATGAGATTGAGCGTTGCCCGCAGGCTGTTGGTTGGCGTCTTCGTCTCCTCTTCGCCGCGGCGGCAGCGCTTTCCTCGTTCCATTGTTCGGTTCTGGAATGAGCGCGAAAAAAAGCGCACAAGTTTGAAATAAGGGAAACCCACACACTGCACCACCAACCACGCGTTTTCTAAAGGTCCAATTTGGACGCAGTACTATTTTATGTCACCAAATCATATTGACCTCCTATCCACTCTGGTAATTGGAATGACAGCAAAATTTCTGAAAAATGGCTCAAAATCTTATCTTTATCAAAGTATTTGCCACGCGAAAGTATACATAGTCCAAGTCAGACAGTTTCATATCCTGTCTTATACATGATCGGTAAACA
>JAASFV010000511.1:0-20284 GCA_023334015.1 Globisporangium paddicum
GAGCCGCCGATCGAGAAGTGCTGGTCCCACGAGTCGGGGGCGTCCTCCGTGTCATAGAGGTCTAGGTCTAGCTCGCTGTGCGCATCGTCATCGTCGATGCTGTCGGCGTAGAGCACGATCTTGGGGCGATCTTCGCCCCCCCGAGCTGCTGTTGTCGCTGCCGCGAATCGTCTCGGCTCTGGCGTGGGCAGTATTTCCGCTCCGATCCGTGCTGCGCTGCTTGCCGCCTGCGAACAGCACGCGCATATGCACAGGCGCCTCTTTCTCTCTCCTCTCTCTCTCTGGTTGCAGTGTTTTTTCAGTAATGCAGCTCGGTTCCCTTTGCGGCCTTTGGGTTCGGAAGATATCTATTTTTTCACCAGACGCCCGGTGTAGTTTACCGATCTTCATTGAATAAACTATAGTAGAAAAAAAAACAACGAACGGAAACATCGCGTGACCACAGTATACAAATTTCAAGTCATGTCGTCACGCAACCTCCAAAAATACATTTCAGCGCGTTACATTGTTTCTGCAAGCAAGTCCTCCATGGGGTACTAATACTCAAATAGAGGTACTGCCGCCCCCTCTTCTTCTGCGTCACGAAACAGTCACAAGCTGTCGCCCAAGACGAGCAAGGAACGCCATAATGGACGAGATCGCGCTGCTGCAGCAGCAGCTGGCGGCCGTGCAACAGCAGGAGTCGGCGCTCAAGCTCTCGGACCACAACGTTATCGACCTGCTCCTGAAGTTGCAGCAGCTCAGCAAGATCCAGGTCGTGCACACGCTCACGGGCAAGCAGTTCCTCACGCCGACGCAGATCGAGCGCGAGATTCAGGACTACGTGACGCTCCACGCGGGGCGCATCAGCATGACGGAGCTGCAGCAGCTCATCAACGTTGACCGGTCCTACGTCGAAAAGTACGTCGCGCAGCTCGCGCGCAACAAGAAGAGCAGTGGCGGGAGCTCGTACTTTGTCGTCAACAGCGGCGAAGAAGTTGTCACGAACTGGTACCTGGACGCGATCATGGAGGACACCAACACGCTGCTGCAAGAGTCCGACACGAGCACGATTGGCGAGCTCGCGCAGCAGTACGGCTTCGCGGTCGAGTACATGAAGGACGTCGTGTTCTCGCGCATTGGCTCGATCCTACAGGCCCAAGAGCGCAACAACGTGCTCTACACGCACTCGTTTGTGGCGACTCAGAAGGCGCAGATCCGTGGCGTGTTTAGCGCGATCACGCGCCCGACGTTCATCCCGGACGTCGTGCGCACGTACCGCTTTGAAGAGAAGGTCGTGGAGGAGTACCTCCAAGAGCTCATGCAGAAGCGCGTCCTCATGGGCACGCTGCGCGGCCGCGAGTACGTGCCCTACGTATTCATCGAAGCGCAGCGCGAGAGCATGTACTCGTTCTTCCAGCAAAACGGGTACTTGGACCATGCACGCGCGTTGCAGCTGCAGGTCACACGTCCATATGATTTCCTGAAACGGCGCTTCCCAGATGCGATCCCACTCAAGGACTGTGTCGTGAGCCAGGCGCTGTACTTGCAAGTCGAAGGGTCGATCGAAGCTGCTGTGAATGAGGCCTCGTTCGTGGACCTGCGCACGCTCCTGCCCAGCGCGATCGCGTCGAGCGACGTTGCGATGCTGTTGACAAAGTCCCCGTCGCTGGCACGAGGCACGAGTGACGCGTTCCAGGTGAATGAGGTCTTTGCCGTGAGCAAGGCGTTCTTTGAAGCAGCGGTCGAAAAGCTCAAGGAGGATGCGGCCGTGAAAGCCCTGAAGGCCTCAAAGCAGCAGCAGCGGTCAGTGGGCAATTTGCCAACTCAACAGAAGCAGGCTCTGCATGACGATGACGATGACGACTTATCGGACGACGACTTTGGCGGAAAGCGTGGTAGCAGTAAGCGAGGAAAGAAGGCGGGGAAAGCGTCAGCAGCACCTGCTGAAGAGAGCGCTGCAGCAGGTGACAAGAAGGTGAAGCGTGGTGGTAAAACCGCCAAGAACGCAGCTCCAGAAGAGACGGCATCAAGCAAGGGCAAGGGCGGCAAAGGGAAGAAGGGCAAGAAGGGCGAAGATGTCATATCAAGCGTATCTTCAAAGCGTTCAGCCGCTGCTGGCTCCTCGTCTGGAGCTTCTGCATCGATCACTCCATCTCGAGATGAGCTTTTCGAGCTGTTGGTCTCCTGGTTTCCCCATATTGAGGACGAAGATGAGCTCCTCGATGGCGTCGCCGACCACTTAGAGTCGCAGATTGACGCTATCTACACAACCGCACTGAGTGCGTCGCTCTCGAGCATCATCCGTGGCGATGCGGCCTCGCTGCGTGAGCTGCGAAAGAAGTTTGAGGACAAATTCGACGACTTGCTCTCGCTGCTGCTCGTGTACGAGAAGGGCTTCAACAAGCTCGAGATGAACGTCGATGCGAAGAACAAACCAGACATGGAGCAACTGAAAGTGGTCGAGAGTCATCTCTTGACCTCAGTGGGTGTCGAGCTTGCGTCCCTGGTCACAAGCTTTGTTGCTGAGTCGAACAGTCTTGAGCTGGACGGCGTTCCTGCGTTCACTCCACCGAAGGATGAGGACGGAGCTGCGGCGACGAAATTGTCGGCAAACACGCTGATGACCAGTCTGAGCGATGAGAACAAGAAGGCGCTCGAGAGCAACCTGCCAGTGTCAACTGCGAGCGCACTGGTGCGTCTCTGGACATTCTCGATCGCTGGTCGCCGCTCGCTGAGCGACTTTATGCTGCACATCCCCGTGCTGGCGGATGCGTTGAGCATGCCTTTGCGCAAAATGGACCGAAAGAAGGAGCGCCAGGTGGTCTTTGCCTACCGCCAAGGCGTTGTCAGCGAGCTTGAGCAAGCTGGTGGTGAGGAGAACAGTGTCACGTTAACGACAGCGCTGCTGCTGCAGCTGCTTTTCCAGCAGTCGACGGGCTTCCCAGCGACGTTCCCGAAGGACTCGGTCTCTTTTGGCAAGATGGTGCTGAACGCGTTCCGATCGTCGATTCCTGAGGCGCCGATGGCGAAATTGGATGCGCTTGTGTCGCTTACGCAGGATGGAGCCAGTGATCAAGAGCAGGGCTTCTTCGAGCTCGCGGATGAGATTCGTGGACTCGTGCTTGCGAAAGACATTGCGTCTGCTTGATAGTATATGCGTGTGCGTCCGATACAATAATTGGTTTGGAATTGTCATGGGGACTGTGATTTGTGAAGCTGGAGGAATCGCGATGCTGTATTCCTCAATAAAAACTCATGCAGATGATCTAAGCTAAACTAAAAAGAAGTGGTCAGACCTGATATGGAGGCGCCTCGACACTAAACTGATTTGAAGCCATCTGTGAACGAACGTCGATTCGTCGAGATGTGTTGACGCCTCGCCTCCTGTGCTGACACGTTGTTCTCAGTACTATACACGATTTCGATTGCGCTGGTGCATCGCCTCTGGTGGCCTCGTTCGGCCGAATCTAACGGGGCTTGCTGAACCAGTTGCTGCTCTGATCGACCTTGCCGTGTTTCAAGCTGTCAAATGTGGGTGACTTGTCCACAAGCGTCCAGTCATCACCCTAAGAAAACAAACAAAAACGTCAGTCTTCTGGTACACGAGCTCAAGTGTTATGTGCAGCAAGTGCGGCTTACCTTAGGACTCGGCGATGCGTCCTGGAAGTGTCGTCTCTGCTGCTGCGCGAGGCGTTTTTGCATGAATCGATCCATTCGCGGCGAGCGGTCGGAGCGCGGCGGCTGACGGTAAGGTACGTACATCGTCTCCTTCACGTCAATCAAGTCGTCGTCCAAGTCAATCGTGTATGCCGCTGCAGCTGCGCTACCAGTTTGTGCGCGGTGGTACGGTGAGTGACGCCGCGGGGTCATCACCAGCGCGGCATGCGCGACCGGTCTGCGGTCCTCAAATGTGTCCGCGCGCTCTTCGTCCTCGTCGTCGTCTTGCGGCTCGTCGTCACTCTCGACGCCATCGCTCTCGTCGTCCGAGAATTCGTCGCTTCTCGCGAGCTCGCTCAGCTTCTGCAGGTCCGTCGAGTTGTTTCCCTTGCGCCCGCGGAGCGCGCGCTGGTTCACCGAGCGGAACGCCGGCGACAGCTGCAGCGTCATGTTGCCGAACGCGTTCTCGCCCGCGTGCATCGAGACAGTGGCCATGTTTTTCGTGTCGTTACTGCGAGTTGTGGCCGAAGAAGGTCTTCTTCTTCTCGGGCTTCTTCTCTTCTCGGCTTGTCTCGGACGCGGCAAGTTGGCGAATGCGGGCATTCTGGACCAGCCGCAAAAGAGAAACGCGCGGAAGAACGAACCAAGATGGCTCGAAAAGCCGTCGTCGACGTCATTCTCTATGATGGCTCAAACACAAGGTCCAGTTCTCAGGTTTTCCTGAGAATGTACAACTGGATGGAGGGAAATTCAATATTCATATGTCGACTTTTCACATCGTGGAATGTATTCCAAAAATCAAAACTTGAAAATTGTATTGGAATCCTTGCAAAGTTGAAGTAGAGTGATGGTCGCGCGACACTCAAAATGCGGGCTTTCCTTCGTTTGCTTGTGACAACAGCATACTCAACCAGATGGCTCAGCTCACTCCCAGAGCATGCTTTGCAACGCTGCAACCGACTAAGAGGGACCTCTCTGCGTACGTGTCAACGACTCATAGGCCTCCGCGGTCTCTAGAGGGCTCTTGCTTGCGCAATGCAGGTCAGGCTCTTGTTTACTTGGTCGCTTAGTCACTCCTCGCTTTTGTTTGTCTTCACATGATGCCACTTGCATCAAAGGGGATGCGGCGGTACAGTATGTAAGGCGTCCGTCCTATCACATCCCCGCAATTCGCAGCAGCAGCACATCGACGAAGAGACGCAAGTGGAGCGAGCACGCCGCATTGCAATGAGCTCGCAGCCTAGCGCGCCATTCATTTGCAGTCAATGAACTTGCATGTTGGTTGCGTTCTCTGTGCGTCGCTCTTTCAGTGAGTCTAATACGGTCTAACATCTCGAACGTCTCATCTGGTGAGCTGCCCTCCAGCCTATATACGTGCGTTCGGTGCTGCTTGACCAGTCTCATGCGAAGAAACAGCTCTGAGAAACGAGTGGCTTCCGCACCAATGATGGGTTGCTCTATGTCGAGTCGTTTCGAACATGGAGCTTGCTGTTTCTCTGCTTCAGGAATCAACATCAAGAGGTTTCAAAACTAGGCTTCCTGATTTGAAACTGCGCAAAGTGGTTCGCTCTTGTGCGATGATGACGAGATGATGACGAGATGATGAACGTGCCACGAGAACACTTTCTTGGTACTCGAGTGTTCATCGCCCGAGCCTATCATTGCAAGTTTGAGCGTGACTCATCGGAATTCTCACATCTTGATATGCTTTTGGCAGATGGTGAACAACAGAACGACTGGCTATCAGAGACCTCAGCATCTGGCGTCGTGCACGATTTACGAGGGTGTGGTAGAGTTTGCTCAAGTTGCAGTTGGTTCCAAGACATGATGTCATCTATTCATCCAGGCAAGATGCTATCAAAGCCTCTCGAAGTCGCTCCAGCCGACGACGACGTTGACAATGATGCTGCCATCGCCCGCAAGTTGTTCTTCTGCTGGATGACCGTGCGGAAGTTCTTTGGGATGTCGTCGGGGTTGTGGATCCTTCGAAAGTCCACGGATTGGTCGTGTCGTGTGCGCACCGACGACCTTTTTGGCAGCAAGCCACCCATGTCGCGCTTCTCCCGGGTCTTGATCAATGGAAGCGTTTGTGCTCCCATTCCGACCGAGCTCGCTGTCAAAAGCGCGATATTGGACACCCCGGGGCCAGCGGTGTGGCTCATCTTTGGTGGAATTGGAGAACCGAAAGCGCCGCCAACTTCATCCTCGCCGACCCGAAGGCTTTGCATAGGAGGCATCGGGGAGGTCTCACTTCCCATTGCGGCTGGAACCAGGGTTCGTCTACAAGAAAATGCTAGAGGTAAGGCGTTGGGATTTCAAAGAGCTCATCTTGTGGCATATCAAGGTGCACTCACCTTCGAGGTGAACTCTTTGCACTGCCCGTGAGCCGAGCAGCTTGCGACTGATTATGGGCCGCGACTAGTGCATCTTGTCGTTTGAGTCTCGCAAGCGAGATCGCACCATTCAGTGGCCGTAGTGGGTGAGCAGTCCCACTTGTGTCGATCAATGTGTACAATTTCTTGTCCGGTTTGCTCTAACGAACATACACAAGTTATTATAGACCATCGGATTGAGACCAGTGGGCCATAGAAAGCAAGTAGCTAGTGAGTGGGTGGGGCGCTTACTGGTTCCACAGGGTTCATGCAGATCGCGCTCACACGGAAACACGCCTGGCCCTCACTAACGATGATGTTGACGCACAGGTAGACGACAACATCAGTTCAACACACATTCAGCCATCCGTACAAGTGCGAATGAGAGCTCACTCTCTACAGTAGTAATAAGCACACTTACAGGAACATGCGGCCGATGAACTGCGAGAGCAGACTCTGCTTGGTCCACCCGGCCTTGCGCACAAAATCGCTCATCTCGATCACTTTGAGCGCCGGCGTCTTGCATCCGTTGCCGTCCCAGCACGAGATCTACAATGGCACATACAAACAGGTTATAAGCATTTATGTATGGGAACAAGACCAACAATTTGTCAGCACTCACCTCTCCGCGTGTGACTTTGACGACTGTGATGAGTTCCGTGATGTCACCTGTACTCTCAGAGAGCTTATGTTGCAGGAACGACAGCGAAGCAAGCGATTCTCGCGAGCCGGGATCACTATTGTTATTGTTGCTGCTGCCGCCACTGCTCCTGCTATCCCTCCGGCTCACCATGAGCGCATTGTTACTGGTCCCAAACGCACTACTTGCCATCCAGTCGCTCGCTCCTCCTGTTGCACCAGCTGCTTCACCTCCACTTACGTTGTTCTCCTGTCGCTTGGCGTTCATGTTCATCACGCGCGTGCGATGCCCAGAGACACAAATCCACACTTCCCCTGGCTTGGGCATCGAGTCTTCAAGCAGAAAGGTCTCCTTGGCCTCATTACCATTCGAATTGAGTGTCGCGATCGAGTAGCAGCGAATGAACCGCCTCTGAACAGATGGAGATAAGTTTACCTGTGAGAGAGCATCTGGCCACACGCAACTAGAGACACTCGCTGCATACGAACTTGACCGTCCGAGTTGCCACGCGTGGTGCTTACCAAAGCAGCCCACCAGCACGCCGTCTAGCGTCCAGATGCTCACCTCACCATTGCCACACGCCAGCAGCAAGTAAAGCTCCGAGACGCGCGCGTTCTCGATAAAGTCCGCACACAGCACCCTTGCTTGGCCCAGACGCCACTGGCAGCAGAACTCAAGCAGCACGCCGTCGTGCTCAGGGGCGATGTTCAGATCCCAGATCTTGATAAAGCCCGCGGCGTCGCCGGTGACCAGGTGCGTGTTGGTCTTGTCGCACCTGAGCGCCGTGATGGCTTCGTCCTTGGGATGCTCGAGCTTGATCACGGCCTGGGTGGTCATGGACCGGTCGATGCACACGAGTTGGCCAGTCTCGCCGCTGGCGAAGAGCATCTCGAGCTTCTGCGCGTAGAACATCGTGTCGATCGAGCCTGAGTTCTGGTGGAGTTTGGACACGAATTCCCCCGAGTTGAGCGACCAGAGCAAAATCTTGCCGTCGAGCCCAGCCGTGGCGATATACGCTGGCGGGATGTACACGAGCGCGAGTACATCCATGGTGTGGCATTTCGCTGGGTTTGAGGCTAATGTGCGCTTATTAGGCAGCACGTGGACGGGGAGCGCCTCGGACTCGTCATTCTTGTCGGCCCAGACGAAGATATTGCGGTCCCAGCCGACTGAGCACACGAACCGCTGGCAGATAAAGTCGCCCATTCCCACGCGCAAATTACGCTCAATGTCGAGGATGCTCGTCACTTCTTGCTGTCGGTACCGGTTCTTTTTGAGCCGCGGTTGTGTTGACGGGGACTGGAGCCCATCGAGAGTCTCGGTCGCTGGTCCCTTTTGTGTGGGAGAAGTAGGGATACTGGCAGAGTCAGCGTCAATAGACCATTTGCGTGATGCTTGCACAGTCGGTTCTCGTGGCGTTGACTCGTCGTGGCCGCGCTCAAGGCGTAGCTTGGTCGGCGAGGGCAGGTCGGTGTTCTCAATGGGACCCCCACGACGTCCTTCTTGGTCGACACCGAAAGACGCTGGTAGGATCATGATGTCGCGCACTTTGCGCTTTGTAGGTGATCCGGCGAGTGCATTGCTAGCTGATGACGCATCCGCTCCAGAGAGGTCGTCTGAGGTCGCGGTCGTCGCCGTAGAGGAAGCCGACACAGCTGAGGTTGAGGAGCCACTTGAGGCATCCTCGTGCTTGAGGAACTGCTTCACGAGCGCGCCGTTGCTGAAGTTCCACATCTTGAGCATATCGCCATCGTGACCGCCCGTGAGTAGCCGCCGGCCCGGGTAGTCGAACGAGATGGCCGTCACGGGGCTCTGTCGGTGCGCGTTCGCAAAGCTGCAGATCTCGTCCCCGGTCTCCGCCTACAATTATACGAACAGTATTAGAAAGTGGTGAGCCAACCCAGGTTACAAATTCCACATCCAGTCCAAGGAAAATCGGCTATAAGAGCTGGGAGGTACGTACGCTCCAGGTCTTGACAATCGACTCGGAGCTCATCTCGGCGGTCACGACTTGGTGGAAGACACTGTTGTAGCTCGCAATGCACATCGGTCGCTCTTTGGCCTCGTCGTCTTGCTCCTCGTCAGGCTGCACTTTGAACGGCCACCGCGTGAGGTGTGTCGTCCCGGAGATCAAACACGGGTACTTTGAGTCGTACAACAGCGCCGAGATGCGGTTCTCTGACCCGCCGGTGCTCTTGTACCGGTCCACGAACGTCTGGAGACACCGGTGGTTGCGCACATCCCAGACCTTAAACGTATTGTCAGACGAAGCCGAGATAATCTGGTAGTTGTCATCGTCGCTCGCGAGGTGGAGTACTGAGGACGTGTGGCCTCGCAAGGTTGCTACAGCCCGTTGCGATGAGTACGGGTTCCAAATCGAGATGTCGCGCTCCATGCCGCAGCTCGCGATCAGTCGTGTGCTCGAGCACCAGACTAGGTCAAACACACCCTTCTTGTGCCTCAGGTACTCGAACTTCACGACCATGCGGTCGATGTCGATAATCGAGATGTTCGTGTCCAGCGACGTGGCCACAATCGCGCGGATGTCGTTGACCCACTTGACGCGCGTGACCCAGTCCGTGTGTTTCTTGAACTTCGTACGCGACGAGAAGCCCTGGGCTTCCAGTGACGCACTGCCGGCTGCGTTCGTAGGGTTATTAACGCCACCGGTGCCGATCGAGCTACCCGAAGATGCACTCCCGGCTGTACTCGTGGTCGAGCGGCCGTCGCAAGCCATCCACTGGTTCGAGCACGTCATGACGGTGATTCCGCCTGTGTCATCACCGACCACGAGCGCCTCGCGGTCGTCCGCGGGCTTCTCAACGTACTCAAGGCAGAGTGGGATGCACTGCTTCTTGGAGTACTCGTTGATCTCGCCGATGAGTTGGCCTGAGCCTAGGTCGTAGATACCTAGCGTGCGATTCATGGACGCGACCGCGAACCGGTTGGAGCGCCGCATGACGCAGCAGTCCGTGAGCCAGTTCTTGCCCGTGGTGATGGTATTCTGGAACGCCATCGTGTTGGCGTTCCACGTGCGCACGCTACCGTCCTTGCTCGCTGTGAGATACAGATAGGGCTTCTCGAGTCGCAGCACGCGCGTGATGATGTCCTTGTGGTGGTTTAAAGGGCGCACTGCCGAGCCCTCACCGCCGCCACCGGTGCTGCTGTTGTTACCGCCACCAGTGGCATCCGCGTGTTCGACGAGCTTGTCAGGCTGCGACGTCTCGTAGTACGAATTGCAGTCGTCACCAATGAACTCGGAGCCATTGTCGCTGCCACTCAGGAACATGTACTACTGGACAAACAGCAGCATCGTCAGTACCGGCAACACAGGCCACTATCTATCAGTAGCTAAGTATTCACAGACATTCGTGAGCTCGTCCCAGTCGACAGTCCCATCCGAGTTGGCGTCAATCTTCTGGAACCTAAGCAGGACGTTTACATACACATGTACGCAAGCAGAATCAGAAGGCGTGGTCAAGCTCGAGCCAAGCAACGAAGATGAATTGGCCCTTACAACTCGGTCAGCTGTGTCTCGCTTAGCGACGAATCGATGATCTCGCGGAAGAGACTCACGAACTCCTTCTCGTTCAAATCACCGTCGGCGAACTTTTCCTTGAGCGACTGGAGCTGCTCGACGCCGATCTCGTCACGCGAAAAGACTGTCGTGGACCGCTTCTTGCTTGGATTGCTGCTGCTGTTCGCCGCCATTGGGTCCTCGTCGCCTGTTGCTTTCCTGCTTCCATCCAACAAAGAGCTCAGGCGCTACCAAGCGATGCGACCTTTCTAAAAAAAATGAGGCTGGTGCCGAACCGTTTCACTTGTGAAGCGCCTCATGATGAGCTCGTGTGCAAGTTCTCCTTCACATGATCAGGGAAGCTGACTGGATTCTGGTTCAATGAGCATCACTGAGCATCACTGAGCAATGAAGGCTGTCAAAAACGCTGTAGTTATGGTACATAATATCACTTATTCATCTCTATCCACGTACGGCAGTTTAAATACGCTCAGACACACAACACAGACACACTCGCAGGTTCACCAACTCATCCATCGTACCCGCTCTCCAGCTACATCTCCGTCCGCCGCTCCTCGGTGTTGTTGTATCGATACACGCTCGTAGATTGTCGATTGCTGCTGTCTCCACCCACGCTGCGCAGCCCTTGCTGGCCGATCGAGAGGAAGGTCGAGACTCTGGTGTTGTCCACGCCTTGTGCTCGCAGCACATCCACCAGCTGTGTGAGCACCTGCGGAGCGTTCGAGAGCGTGACCATGGGCGCGTCGGATGACACCATCGCGTTCACACCGCCACTGCGCAGGAACGGATGGTTCAGCAGCCCGCCAGGTCCGTCGATCGTCGGCCGCGCACGGTGATCTCGCTGCAGGCACGACCGGATGACGGCCTCCAGGTCCTTGTTCTTCAGGGATGGGTACGGGATCGGGTAGCTTGGGTCGATAATGCACCGGAACTTCTCAATGATACTGTTCACGTCCGCAAACGGCGGCTTGCCATACACGACCTGGTACAAAATGCAGCCCAACGACCAGATATCGCTTGCGCGTCCAACCTTCATCTTTCCCGATGTGTTGCGCTGTCCACTTGGCGCAGCGTTACCTTGGATCGCTTCAGGCGACATGTAATTCACAGTGCCAACCTGACTGTCGCGCTCGATGTTGGTCGTATCGTTGGAAATTGCCTTGGCGATGCCGAAATCAATCAGCTTCAGGGCTCCATTCACGAAGAGGAAGTTGGCAGGTTTCAAGTCGCCTATTCGCATACAAAAAATCACAAAGTCAGAATTCAAACCATTCTCTTTCACAATCACATTATCCAACATCTTACCGTGAATGATCCGCTCGCTGTGGATTGCGTGTACGGCCTGGAGCATCTGCGTCCAGATCACACGTAGGAAGTTCTCGTCGAGACTGTCTTTGATGTCGCGCAGTCGCTCACTCAAATCGATTTCGCCATGCTCCATGACCACGTTAATCTGGCGCTGCTGGAGATCCTGCTCAGCTGCGACCAGTTTGATGATGTGCGGGTTGCCCTGCAGTCGCTCGAGCAGCTGGATCTCATTCGTGTACTGCTCAATGCTCTTCGCATCCAATCGCTTCAGCTTAATTCGCTTCAGCGCATAGATTTTCAGGTCGGGGCCAAGCATTCGGTACACTTTGCTGCTCCCGCCACTTCCAATCTGCTCCAGCTTGATGTACACCAAGCCATTTACCTACAAACGAATGTCAGACACAGTTAGAGATGAGGCAAAGCAAAACAAACGATTGTGAATTCAGCGAGCGCACTTACCACAAACTTGCTGGACAGTGACGAAAACGGATCTTTCGGGTGATTGTCGACAAGTGACGGCGACGAACTCGACGAAACTGAGCTGACGGAGAGAGGGCTTGTGTCCAGGTACCGACTGGCGCTTGACATTCCCTCAGCTATCTGCTGGCGCTTTGGAGAAGGGAATCGGTCATTCTCGTGTCGAACTGGTTCAGCTGTCGACTCGATCGATCTCCGGACTGTGTTGCTGCTATTTTTGATGGTGTTGGTGGCAGGCGTTGCCGATGACGACGCGCTCGCAGAAGAACTATGTCCATTTGCGTTAGGAACTGGTCGAGGGTTCCAGTTCTTGATGTACGACAGATCGCTCGCAAGCTTCTTGGTCGGCCGTGATGCCTCAGGTGGGGTAGTGTTGTTTTCCTGTCATACAAAATACTATTTCAGTCTGCTGTTCAGCACAGCTTCAACAATGTCTGCTATGTGCGACTCACCTGCTGCTGTCTGTGTTGCTGGCGATTGAAATAGGGGCTGTCGTCCATCATGTCGTCGTCTTCGTCGTCCTCTTCGTCCAGCGTTTCTGAGACTCGCTTGTTGTTCTCGGGACCCGTGGACGCAACAACTCGGAGCGCAGGACCACCTGAAGGAAGTCAGAAATGGATCAACAATTCATATTTCAACCAGGCGTGGAATAAAACACAGCGAGCTTCGTACCAAACTTGTAAAACCGCGAGGTCGCTGGCGCCACTTTCCGCGACGTAGTTTGCGCTTTCGACGCCGGTCGAGACGGGACGGACGGTGTCGTCATGAGCTTCTTGTCGCTTCGAGGGAGCCTCGAGACTGTCGAGAATGAAGACGTCGTGGTGGTCGTCACTCCTGCTGCTATCGCGTTGCTGTTGCTGTGCGAGAACGACACCGGCGTCGCGACCATCGTGCTCATTGTGCTGGAGGACAGTATGGTCGATTGCGTGTCGCTGGGCGTCGAGTACGTGCGTGCAGCGTACTTATGGCCGCGGGGCGTGTGCACCTGATGGTGCTGAGCCAAGTGGTGCTGCGTCAAGGAAGTCGAGAGCTGTCCGCTCGTGAGCCGCTGGAAGATTTCGTTCTTCTCGTGCACGCCGAACGCGTCATGGACGACACCCAACTGCAGAATATCCTGCGCCTCCATCTGATTCCCGTGCTTACACTCAAACGCCGCGTACGCCTCGTAGAAGAGCGGGTCGTGCTCGCCTATCCGCTCGGTCTTCATGTATTTGAACGTGTCTCGTGTCTCCTTTTCGTTCCTATCGTAGCATCAAAGGGGGACAGAAAGCGATACACACGAATAGTCAGACGCCATGCGCACATAAGGAACACGATTGTCACGCGAATAAACGCACCCTTTGAGCTTCGCGAAGAGGATCCAGATCTCGACGTAGCTCGTGTTGTGGCGGCAGTTCTCCTTCTGCATGAGCGACGTCGCGCGTCGATAGAGACGCACTTTGCTGTACAGCTTCGCCTCGTAGGACGTCGTACACTTGAGCAGCTCGAGCCATCGCTCCGGAGACAACGGGTCACGCTTTAGCTTCTCGACCAGCGCGACGCGTCGAGTGTCGTCCTTCTTGAGCAGGAACACGTCTTCTTCGTTCTCGCCGAAGCGGATGATGCGGGGCTGCTGGACCTATATGCACAGAGAAAAGAGCTTAGTAACACCACCAACCATACAATACACACAGTAAGAAGCACGTACCTCGAGCATTGTCCGTCCCGGCACCGCCTTGCTGGCACTATTGAGCGGAGGCTGGAAGTTCTCCTTCTGGTCCGCCGGCTCGGCAAACTGCTGCTGCTTGTCCGCCCAGTTGCCGAGCGACGACCAACTGGGCTTCTTGACGCTCGGCACGAGTGCGCTGTTGTCGCTAACGTTGCTGCCGCTGTTGTTGCTGCCTGTCTCGCGCGCGCGTTTCCTGCCGCTGCCTCCCACGCTGCCTCGAAGCACGCTGTCGCCCCCTATGGTGTCTCTCGTTTGCGGTAACTGTCGACAGTCACCTGTCTCTGCAGTCTGCACGTGCACCTGCGCTCGTACTGCTGTAGGATGGAGAGAAGAGGAGCGCGATTGGCTCGTCCTGCTCTTCGTGGGTTGTGTGTGGAGCTTCTCGGGGCGGATTCGCGAGTGTCGGGTGTCAAAATTAGCGCGCGATATTTAAAATTCAAAAAAGGCGGGCGCGACTCAGATGCATCAGATGTATCTCAAGAAAGGAGGGAGATAATAACAAGTCGAGATAAATTTGACTCAAGTACAGAAGATTTGTATCTAAATTACTATAATTAAATCTGAGTTTGAAACTATGTTATTTTGGTTAGCATACACTAAAGCTTGTTTTGAGAGACGAAAAAATGCAGTGGCTCATTGAGTGGTCAGGGTTTTGCTCACATGTTTGACAAATCAGCATTGATTTTGCTAAATTTAGAGACTTGTGTGCTGGAAAATGGCAGCAAAATAACCATTTTCCATAAAGTCGACCGTTTTCGTGTATCTAATTAGCCAAATGTCGACTTTATAATTTCTGGTTCTCTCTTCTAAATTTCTAGAATCTTGCAAACCATCATTCACCTACAATCAGGACAGCTGAATGGTGGTCTTGGGTACGACCGCATGGCCATCAAAGTTCGTGCGCTTGCCCCGCGGCAGCTCCTTGCGCAGCACCTCGGGCCCGGTCTCGATGTCGTAATGGTCCTGCTTGACGCGCGACGCGTAGGCGCGGGCGCCCTCGAGGCTTGCTGTGCTGCCCATCATCTTGTGGAAGTAGCCGTAGGGCGTGCTCTCGAACACACCCTTGGACCAGAGCTTCACGTCGAGGTTGTCTGCGCGTCCGACGGCTTCGCGCTGTGAGCCACCGCTGTTGTTGTTGCTGTCGTAGTGGGAATCGCGCGACAGATTGGCGCCGTCGCGGGCAATCGCGTCCTATATAAGGTGGCATACAAGAACTGGTAAGTGTCGACCGGAGATGGACTTTCTGTCCTCGTCACATGGACGTATGTACCTCTTCCTCGCGCCGGCGGATGACGCGCTTGACTGGGTCGTCGATCTTGGCTCTGTGACTCAGGAACTTGACGTCGTTGAGCGGATTGTACTCGCTCTCGATGATGATGTCGCGGAAGAGCCCGCCTTTCTTGTTGGTGATGTCCAGGAAGCGCTGGTATGTCTCGTGCTTGGACTGGCTGAGTTCCCTGGCGTCCATGGCCTGCACTTTGCTCTGCACGGGGTCATTGAGCTTCTGGAACACGCCCGTGGTCCACTCATCGTGCATGCGCTGGACTTGCCGACTTTTGGACTGCTCCTGCAACTCGAGCTTCTCGTGGAGCTCTTCAGCAAGCGCTCTGCCGTCCTCGACCTCCTTCCAGAGCTTCATGTACTGGGCCTCCTTCTTTGTCTTTTGTTTCTGGAGGTTCTCAGCGATGCCCTCGGCAAGCTTCTTCTGCATCGCCTCCTGCTCCTTTAGGTACAACTCGTGCTTCATCGCCACGCGTTTCTATCATACACACAAGAAGCAACAGCATTGGTTCCTTTTAAAGTTATTTTCGTGGCCATGACAACATCGATATACTGTACCATTTGCGTCTCACGAGAGAGCTCGGACGCGTACGAGCCCGTGCGGCTCGGGTTGGACGGCGAGAGGGACCCAGGTGAGAACTTGGACGAGTTGTGGCCGGTCGAGCTCAGCTGCGAGCGCCGCGGCGAGCCGGACACGCCTAGCGCGCACTGCCGGAGCTCCTCAAAGTGGTCCGAGTTGTGCACCCGCATGCTCATTTCTCTCCTGTGCGCAGGGCGCTACAAGCTATGGCGCTCACTGGTACTGGTACTTGGCACTGTTATGTGCCCAACGACAGCACGCAGTTTGATTGACCAGCATCACGGGCGTCCGTCCTCGTATTCCTGGCCGTGCCACGCCCAAGAATAGCACTCTTCATGCAAAAAAAAAATCGCTAAATGGTGTGGCGCTGGTGTGTACTCGCGACCTTTCGTGTCGCGGGTTCACTCACATACTGAAATCAAGTTTAAATATGTTTTTGACCCGTTTAGAAATGCGACCCGCGATCTTGAAGAGGCACGAGCAGATCATTGGTGCAAAGAAGGTCATCATGCCGAGCGCCAAGATCCCAGCCATTCAGCGATTCTCCAGCAAGCGCAAAGATCTCAGTCAACAGCAGATGGTGCGCCTTCATCGAGTTGTGAGCTGTGTGCTCCTGTTGGCGACGGCGTGTGCGAATCGTGACGACGCGTCGCCAACCAACAGCTCCGTCAGCGACTATGGCGTTGATGACCTCGATCTGAATCTGTCGGAAGCGCTGGAAGAGTTGCTCGGACTACCACTAATCGATGGTGAAGACGAGCTCTTGGGCTTCCAGACGCCTGTCAATGGGATCCAGACGGCATTTGCCCAGGAAGAAGCGCGAGCGACCGCGTTCCACCCGACGAGCACGCAGGACGAGGACATTAAGGGACTCGTGACCAAATTCATGCACGTCTACCAGTCAGAGATCGACACCACGAACCTCAACGCCGAGGTGTTGCACGTACTCAAAGCCGAGGTAATTAGCTACGCACTGGACTTGCTCGTTATTTTATGCTCATGCGATGTCTAACCACGAGTATTATTTTCAATTTAGAAAACAGCGCCGAGCCCCGAGCTGTCCGCCGAGAGCTTTAGCCTGGGCCTCAACCTGATTGAAGAGGAGGTCACGCGCCACTTCCGGTTCTTCCTGCTCGTCAACTACCGCTTTAAGTCGGCCATGCTCGCGACCAAGCGGCCGTATGTGACCACACTTCGTGTGAGCATGGACTGCATCAACACGACGTCGCTCAGTGGTGACAACAGCGCGCTCGCGTGTGAAATCCTCGAGCACGTCGACCTTCCGCGCGTGAACGAGTCGGTTGCGGCTGTTCCCGCGTACCTCCAGCGCGAGATTGCGCACAGCGCACCGGCGTCACTGGTGACGCGTGACGACGAGAACGACAAGAACAACCTGAGTGTGAACGTGCACTATGACGCGCTCGAGTCCCAGGATCTGCTCTACGACCACGCGGGGCTCGCGACCCATGGCGCCGAGACGATGCAGTACGTGCGCTTCCGCGTGAGCGACACTAGCGCGCAGGACTGCATGATCGTGGTCCAGCACGCCAAGGGCATCAATACGCTGCTGTACTCGGACCTGGTCTGCTACGACGACCTCGTGAACCACTCATCTACCGCTATGGCTGCGTACCAGTACACCAAGGAGAACTACTCAGTGCTGGCAATCGCCGCGGCGGCCGTCGGCGCTCTGACGGCGGTGCTTGTGCTCTACCGTCGCCGCACTCGCCAGCGTTCTGGATACTCGTACCTGCACTCGAAGAACGCGACTCTGCCGCGCTTGGCGTCCCAGAAGAGTACGAGTACCAACGGCAGCATCGGCGACATTGTCGAGCCAGCGATCGCTTCATAGGACTAAAATCGTCGGGTGGGTGCGAAGGCTTGCAGCTACAGTATTCATTTGTCTACCAGTAGCCAGGTTCATGGAAAATCTAGTCTTGTGTTTTGTATTACCGTGTCTGTCTATTGAGTCTTGTTCTGCCAGTACTTGGCGTACGACTTGGCGTGCTTTTCGACCTTCTTCTGAAGCTTCTTACGTTGGCTCTTGGACAATTCCTCCTCCTCTCCACTCGAGCCAATGGCATGGGTGGGCACGCTCTGGTCGTCAAACTTCGTGAACTTGTTCACAAACTCGGGCGCCTTGCGGAACAGATCCATCGGTGAGATCTGCATGAGCGCGTCAAACTCCTGCTGCTTGTCGTGCAGTTGCGCCACGGCCGCCTGCGCTTCTTGCTCGGCCGCGAGCGACGCGGCCTGTGCAGCGTCACGCTCTTCTCTGGAGCTCAGCTTGAAGACCGATCTTCCCGAAGCGAGGTCTTCGATATGAACCCCGAGTTGTGGGAGCTCGTCGTTGCGAATCGCGTCACAGAGATGCAGGATCTGGGAATTCTGAGCGCCACGTGGGTCCTTCAGCGCTTCTTCACGGACAGCAGCGCGGAAGCGCACGAGTGCTCGCAGGATCTCTTCGCCACTCGCTCCCAATTCGTTTCTGCTCTCCGTGTGCACTGTGATGCCGGTCAAGCTGTTGCCACGCTTGCTGGTCGTAAAAAGTTGCGGGACGTGTGCAAACTCGTGGTAAAGCCCCTCTACACCGAAGAGATCTAGTACCTCGAGCACGTACTTGGCGACCGAAATCAGTACTTCGCTGGGACCATCTGGGCGGTCCAGCAGGTACTGGTTCGAGCGCGAGATAAGCTCCAGTAGCAGATTTAACACCAGCGGCGTGTTGAAATCGTCCATGAGCGCGGCGTCAACGGCAGCTTTCGTCACAAAGAGCAAGTTGAGCAGCTCGAGATCCACAGCCTCGCACTTCTTGGGGGCAACACTGTCAGCGTCAGAATCACTGTAGGCCTGCACGCTTCGGAAGAAGCCCCTGATGCGGTCCGAGAGCACGACAGCGTCGCGGACGCGGTCCGCCGAGAAGTGCAGGTTGGACCGGTACTTGAATTGCAGGCAGAAGAGGCGGAAGTGGTCGGCGCTGTGAGACTTGAGAAAGTCCTTAATCGAGATGAAGTTCTTGAGCGACTTGGACATCTTGAGGCCCTGGATGTACAGGTGGCCAAAGTGGATAAAGTGTTTGCACCAGTCGTCAGGGTGGTGATGGGAGCAGGATGACGTGGCATTGTGGGCCTCGCACTGTGCAATCTCGTTGTTGTGGTGCGGGAACTTGAGGTCAATGCCGCCTGTGTGGATGTCGAGCTTGGCGCCCAGCACGTGGTGCGTCATGGCCGAGCACTCGATGTGCCACCCGGGCCGGCCTTTACCCCACGGCGAGTCCCACGACGGCTCACCAGGTTCCTTGGACGCCTTCCAGAGCGCGAAGTCTCGCTTATCCTTCTTCGAAGAGGCCTCATTGGCGCCGTCATGCTCGGGCTCCAGGTCGGAAGCCTGGATGTCACTGGACGACACGTGGGCATTGCGCGTGGGGTCGAGCTTCCCGTACGCGTCGCCTAGTTGCTTGGTGTGGAAATAGACGCCCGAGCCGTCGCTCGATTCGTACGCAAAGCCGTTCGCCTGGATCTTCTCCACGTAGCCGATGATCTCGGACATGTGCTCGCTCACGCGCGTGATGGCATTCGGCGCCTGGACGTTCAGCGCCTCCATGTCTTCGAAGAACGCACACTCTTCATCTCTCGCGAGTTCAGAGAAGTGGATGTTGCGCTCCTACGCGTATAATAACAGAAGCCATTGCAGCGTATTAGCAACAACATCTAAAGACAGTAACAGAGCGCCTCGTCACTCACCTTGGCCCGCTTGATGATCTTGTCGTCAACGTCCGTGACGCCCATAACGAGGAAGACGTTGTACTGGAAGCGCTTCTCCAGCACGCGGCGGAGAATATCCTGCGACACGTATGCGCGTGCGTGGCCTAGATGCGCACGGTCGTACACGGTCGGGCCGCACGCGTACCACTTGAGCACGTTCGGTACAACCGCGTTTGCGCGCGGCAGCGGCTCCTGTTGGCCCGATAGTGAGTTCCACACGTGGATATCACTTGTAAGTGATGGCGCAACGCTTATCAGCCGAGCTGTCAGTGTATTGCGGGCCAGCAGCGGCTTCGCGGACGCCGTCAGCGCGCATCTCCGCGCCCCACCATGGAGCGCAGGTATGCTCCATCGCCTGTGCATTGTTTGTGAGGACCACGTTTTTTTCGGTCGAAATATAATTCATGTGATTCACAGTAATTAGGTGAAAAGACAATGCACTTGGGCCCACTATATATGCGTCTATTTTTCTGTTAGCGATCACAAATAGACGTGTCAATAGTGGGGCCAAGTGAGTTGTATATTTTTGACGCTAGCTTTACTGATCTCCATATATCGCTATCGACATGGCTACAGTACGTGACATAGATCCACATTTGCTAAATGACATGGTGTCTCTTCACGCTGAGACGTCCGTTTCATCATTTTGACACAATTTCACAGTGGCGCTTCAACAGCATTTTCTGGAAAGCAGCGCAACGTCAGAGAGACAGTAGCGCCTGAAGCAGCGCGCTTGACAGGCGCACAACAAGGTGAAGCAGCATGGATAGGAGCAGTGGCGGCAACAGTGCCCGAGGCAGCGCCGAGACCGTACGCGGCAGCGACAACAGCAGCTCGGGGGGCGAAGATCGCCCCAAGATCGTGCTCTACGCCGACAGCATCGACGATGACGATGCGCACAGCGAGCTAGACCTAGACCTCTATGACACGGAGGACGCCCCCGACTCGTGGGACCAGCACTTCTCGATCGGCGGCTC
>JAASFV010000512.1:0-20278 GCA_023334015.1 Globisporangium paddicum
TGTTTGGCTTTGGGATTCTGAGACAACGCTCCGCGGCCTTCGTGATTACGCGACTTTCAATTACTTCCCGATGTCGGAAGAACTCTGTCGTTTATGACAAAAAGAAAACAACACTTCGTCCACAGGCGAAAGATACTGCGGCTGTCCAGAAAGCGCATCTTGGGGTGGTCAGAGAAGTCTCTTATCCCACCAAAACTTCAACACGTCCTCTCTCCATTGAAGCATCCATCCTGTGGAGACCAGAGCACAGCGCAGACAAGTCCTCATATTCGTACCAATGCTGAGCGCTCGCCAGAAAGCTACTGACACGTTCGCTCAACACCAGCAATCGCAGCAGGAACGCTCTTATAGAATAATAGGTCCGGAGCTCTCGCTTTGTTGGATGTTGAAGCAATTGCTTTTGGAGAAAGTCCCGAGATCCGCAGCTTTTATCAGGGCTAGGTCTGATTATTGGTATGAGTGCGACTTGCAACATCTCTTTCATAGTAAGCGGAAAGAACGCTCTCTGCGCTGTCTAGGTCGACACAAATCGCAAGTGAAAAATATAGGGGCCACTATTAAAAATAAAGACATGTCGTAGGTGCGCGTTATCATCTGCATTATCGAATTTGCTCAGGCAAACAGACCCACGCGCACACAGGCAGACAGCAACAGACCTGATACTACCAGCCAGATGATCGTGGTCTTCGGCAGCTCGAACGCGTTCGGACGCGACGTGAGCGAGATGGAAATGCTGCTGCTCGCCGGGACGGTCTTCGTCGTCTCAGTGCTCGTCGCGGTCGTGTACAAGCTCGCGCGCGGCTGGGAGGAGAAGAGCGGCGGCTGGTTCGCGGGCGTCGGCACCGGCGTCGGTAGCCTTCTGCCGCTGCGCGCACGCGTGACCAACCGCTGGGTCAAGAGCCGCAAGAACCACTACGGCAAGCTCGGCACAATCATGGAGAACGAGGTTTTCGTGATCGAGATGAAGAGCATGTGAGCGAGTGTCGCAGAAGGAAACAAGCCCGCCCGTTTGCTCCAAGTGTCGCGTCCAAGCGTCGCGGGTGGTCGAGCTGCAGTCCCTACAGCAAACGATCAAGAGAAGCGCGAGGCGACCGTTGTGTACACCAGTCCAGGCAGGAAGCACGCGTGTCGCCACTGAACAATTCCCATGGCACGATGTTGGAGAGGAGACCCTAGAACAAGTGAAATGCAGTGCTGAGGCGTGCGAATCGAAGTCGCCGAAGCCAATAGAAGAAAGAAAAGCAACCCGACCAGTGCCCAGCCAGCGTCGCAGAGCCGAAGAAGACGGCTCGATGTACCAGTAGAGAGCACGAAATTGCGACCGCGCGCGAAGGAAGCACGCAGGAAGTATATCGTCGCAGCAAGAAGATGATAGAGCGAGTGTATGGTTATTTAATTATTTATTCAATACATCGCCATAAGAACCAGCACACCAGTGTATAATCAATATCCAGCCAGCGTCGTCCTCCTTATGTATGATGGGGAGCGTGGGTGCACATGCGCATTGTTGACTTGCCATTCACTCGAAAGCCACTTCAAGCCAGCCAGTCGTGTGGATTTCCAGCTCTCCTCTCTGGGTGGAGATCGACCACCACAAACAGCAGCAGATCATGTTCCGCCGCGTCATGCGGTCGTAATAAACCTCTTCACTTCAAAAAAAGCAGAAGCTAATAATGCTCGTGAGCCAGTCAGAGGCAGGCAATTGCCACATCGTGGTGCTCATGATGCACATGCTTGGTCTGGATGTTTGGCATTTTATATCGCCTGGGCAGAGAAAAGCCACAGCTTTTCGCATTTCGCTATGTCAAGAAGAGCCACCAAAATGGGACCTTTCCGAGCCAAATGGGGCCTTTCTGAGCCTTCCCGCCACCGCTCCCATCGCTCGGGCGCTTCTCAGAGACGGACCAAACGCCCAGCGTTTCGGCGGCGTCACCTGTGCGCCAAGAAGCACTGGTGCTCGCCAACTGACTGCAGTCAACACGGGAATCTCATTGTTGACAATGCGATCGATGCATGCGATCAATGGGATCCGATCCTGAGCCAAGTGGTGAAACGTTCAAACATGAGAACTGAGCAGCCTTTCTCCTCATTGTAGAATATGAGACGAACAAAACGCGAACAAGTTAAGAAATGCACTCGAATTGCCATGCCACCTTCTCTCGTTCGACACCCTGCTTCCTGTCTGCGTCGATAATTAAAAATATTTGTCTCATTCTGCTGAGGATGATGAACCTGCTGCTGCTGGTGCAGGAGGCGCGAACTTGAGCAGCGCACGCAGATTTTCCTTCGGTTGCGAGATGTTGGCGTAGCCTTTGAATGCCGAGTCATGGAACGTGCTGAAGAGCTTGCTCTTCTTCATCTCGATCTGCAAAATCAGCCGGTCGATGCTCTGCACCGAGTCGTCCACAAGCTCGAGCTGTCGAAATAAAAAAAATGGTGTCAGAAATTGTGGATCCATGTCAATAACCTCATCATCAACCACGTACTTTGTGAGCCGTGGAGCCAATTTGCTGGAGCGCTTTTTGTTGCAGTGCCTCGACCTCCTTTGTGATCGGCAGCTCACACGGGATGGCGGATCTCTTCTCCTCCGCGTCAGCCATCTCCTCGTCCTCGTCGCCTGCAGATGGCTCGCTCTCTATTCTCGCTTGGACCGACATCCACTGTTGTTCTTCATCTTCGAGGCTGATGAAACAAACCACCACATTGTCAGTTATCTTGCATCGCTGGTCCGCACAACCCACTTAAAAAAATGTCGGGCAACGTACTCCTTAATGCGCTTCTCATACGTGTCCGCCAAAGCACGCAAACGCGCATTCTCTGGGTTTGGGAGGTTTCCCTGCTCACGATAGAAAAAAAGCACGCGTGACGACAGATCACCACAGTAATTGTTAGCAACAAGATGGCAACGTAGCTTATAAGTTTCAAGCACAGCTTCACGTACCGACATGTCTGCAGGCGGGTTCTCCACCATGAACGCCACCATTTCCTCCTTAAGCGCCTTCAGACTCATTTCCGCTGTTTCACATAGCCCAATAGATAATTCGTCAGAACAGCACTCTCATTATCATATGATCATGGCCACGCACAAGAAGCATTGACGTACTTAAATGGAAGATGTCGCGGCGCGCCGATGAGTTCGCGAACTCGCGGTTCGTCTTGCGGATCTCGCGCTTGATTTGGCCACGCACAATCTGGTAGAGCCACAGCTGGTCAGGCGTGAGCTTGTCCTGCAGCTGCTTTTCGTACGCAGCCTCCTCTTCGTCATCGCGCTGCTGCTTGAGGATGCGCTGCCGGCGCTCCTCGGCCTTCTGTGAGCGCTCTTTCTTCGAGAGCAGCGCGGCCGAAGCGGTCGACACGTCCACTTTGTGCTGCGGCTTCTTCACACGAAACACGAAAGTCTCGGTCGCGGCAGTGCTGGTGGAGCTGCTGCTCTTACCGCCTTTCGCAGCACCGCGGGGCTTGAAAGACGCGGGTAGATCGCCGTCCATGGGTTCATCATCATCTTCCGCGGCGTCCTGGAAGACAAAGCCACGGCGAACTGCATGCGTACTGTTGCGACTGCTGCTGCTAGTTCTGTTTGGTTAGAAATGGCGACGCAAGACAGAGAATAATACGCACAGAACAGAGCAAAAGTGGTCAGTACGTGACGCGTCATAACTTCTCTTCGGAGACGAGTTAGGCGCAGAAAGACACTGCTGCGCGTGCAAAAGAGAGGGGAGAAGGTGTTGCGCACCTCTTCGGCGTCTTGCGGGGTCGTCTCCGCTCGCGACGGACCACCAGCGCCGACGCTGGAACTGCCATTATGAGTGTCTGTGTTGTCTGTCGCGCACGTTGGTTGTTTTCTCAATTTGCGCCTGAAACCTGTCAAAGCCGCTTGAAAATTCAAATTTTGAACAGGCAGTTCTTATTTTCACAAAATACAAAAAACACCTTTTCCCCATAGGATAAAAAACGCTTTATATGAATCTTGAATCTGATCTTTGCCAATCAAGCACGCAAGAAGACATGCCATTTGGGAGCAGCTCCAATCGCTGTAAGGAGCACGGCTGAATGAGCAGTAGTACATGTTTACTGTGATAGACAACCAACGAACAATGTGTTCTTTTTGGTCATGGCAAGCGCGTGTGAGTGTGTTGTGATACAAGTGGTTGGCAACATGCTGAGATGGCTACACGAGCTATAGCCATCTCGCTTGATACGCAAATCTCTTGACGAGCACCTTTGGTTCATAGCTTGGATTTCATTTTCGCACATTTAATTGATACAAATACAGCAAGATAAAAAGCCACAAAGCCGCTGGGTTCGCTTCCTCGCGCGCAACCATACACACAGACTGGATAAATTACTTGATGAATCGGGCTTTGCGATGCATTCACATGGGTCTTGGCCCATTCAAGCGGCAGCCGCGCGCGCCGGGGCCGTGAAGTGGAGCACGTCGATCGTGATGTCATCGTGGTAGTTGCGCCGCTCGCCGGGCACAATCTCCTCCATATCCGCGGCGCTAAACCCATAGTACTGCGACACGCGCTCGAGTACTGAGGCCCGCAGCGCGAGGCTCACATTCTCCTCGCCCTCGTCGCGGAAGTGTGCGATCTGGGTCGCGATCTCCTGGTTGCTCATTTCGCCATAGAGCCCGTCCGAGCCGAGTACGAGGAACTCGGGCTTGCGGTGCTGGATGTCCACTTCAAACACGTCCGGCACCGCTGTGATGTACGGCCGCTTGAAGTTCCCATTAACCCGCAGCCCTTTCGGCATCGGAGCGCGGTTCACCTCCTTTACCTTCATGTACGTGTCGCCGATCGAGCGCGTGGGCTGCAGCCGGCCCTTCACATAGAAATTGCGCGCACCAATCTCGCGCACAATATCGTAGTCGTCTGGGTGGGCGACGCGCAGCCGGCGCTGCTCCTTCAGCTCGTTCGCCGAGTGGTCCGTCGTGATCTGCTCGACGCTCAGCGCGCCGCCGGGCTCGCGGAACGCGATGATCGCGCGGCAGTCACCACAGCAGGCGACAAAGAGCTTCTTGCCGACCATGAGCGCGATCACAACACAGGCGCCGACTGCAAAAAATCACACACAAAGAATGCCATCGGCGGTAAGTTTCTAACACAGTTGGCGACTCTAGCAAGCCTTCAACGAGGAAAACGACACACACCTGAGCACGCCGTCCACTCGCCCTTGTCAAACTTGAGCCGACTCTGGCGGTTGAACTCGTCGTCCGTGCTTCGAAATCCCTATGAGCGAGAACAGAAACAAATCACAGAATTGCTGTCAGTATATGCGACCCACAGAATTCATTATTCACACAAAGGCCCAACAATACAACGTACATTGATGATCGAGAGCGCGGTCGACTCGCTGCCCGTGAGCAGTCTTTCTTTGATGTTTTTGTAGAGGTTGCGCTGCACGAACTCGACGGCCTGCTCACCGCCGTGGCCGTCGTAGCACGCGCAGAAGAACACAGGCATCTGCTCCCCGTTGCTCGGGTCGGTCAGCGTGTCCTTAATGTACTGCGACCTGTCTTCGTTGTGACGGTTCGCCGCGTAGCTGTCCATATCGTATCGCCAGAATTGATCTACACAGGAATTGGAGACTATGGTCAGCAGCGAATTGGACACCACCGAGACAAATATCAGTTCAGATTCGCACCATTGTCCTTGCTGGTCACGACATCGGAGACGTGTGGCGGCACTGGTGTGACGCGCAGGTCGTCCAGGAAATCGTTCTCCACCTCCATGGACTGCTCATACAAACACATGCAAAGCTCCCAGTCAGCACTCTCCACAACAAAGGCAGGTACATGGCCATTCAGAAGAGCTCTTCGTACCTCGTTGTACCAGCCGGGGTTGATCATCGCGAAGAACGTGACGAACATGGCGCTCCACGAGCCCGTGGACGACGGCGGCGATGGCGGTGCGTCCGATGCGGTCGTTGGCTGCGCACTCAACACGCTGTTTTCAGCAGCAGCAACTGGTTCCGAAGACGGCGACGCTGAGCTGTCGCTGCTAGTAGTCACATCATCTGAAACCGTTTCTTGCTGGACCACGGTCAACTGTCTCGTCATGAGCGTCGAGAGACTCGCGGTCTGACTCGAGACAGTCGTCAACGGCGGGATGGGTACCGCCATCGGTGTCACGAGTGTTGAAGAGCTACGCACAGCTGCTGTGATAGCGCTCTCCTGGGTGGGCAGCTGCAGCTTGGCGATCGTGAGCGGCGTGACGTTCATTCTGCTGCTGGTCAATGGCGACGACACCGACGCGCTCTTTCTCGTGAGCGCTGATGAGTTTTTCCTGGTGAGCGCGTGGCGACGAACCATGGAGCGGTGGTACTTGTACCAGAGCAGCGAGCGGTGTTTCCTCACGCAGCTCAGCAACGACATTTCCCAGAGGTCGGGCTCGGCGGTGGCAGCGGCGAGCGAGTCTCCGAGGGACTCGTGCGCGGCTATCGTGAACTGTGGGTGCTGGCGGCGGCCCACCAGCGCAAGAGCTCGTCGTGTTTGGCTTGAAGCAAAGAAATGGCTCAATGCTCATGCTCGTGTCTCTGGCGAGCGATCTCGGACTGTGGGAAAAAAAAGAACACTTTTGACGAGGACCTCTGAGACTTGATACTTTCGATCTTTTATAATAGGTAGGCATCGGTCGGAAGAGCTTATCGAAAGTATAGAACAAATAATCTATCGAAATTATCCGGCTAAGCTTTATAGAAAGGTTATTGAATTAGTAGCAGGTTTTATAGTCTCTTAGACGTCACTTCACAAAAAAAGCAGCCCAGAACAACCCAGAAGAGCACCAGAATGAAGCTCAAGTTCTCAGGTCCAGTTTTCCAGATGACGCGTCATAGCGGCCAGCTGAATGATTGATTGCTGTAATACTTGGTAGTCGTAGCAAAAGTCAACCTAACAAAACTGAGCCAAGCCTGCAAGCAAGCCTCAATTCTCCACCACCATCAATCAAATCTACCAAGAGAGAGAGAGAGAGAGAGAGAGAGAGAGAGGGAACGCTGCTTCAAGTTGGGAAAAAGTTTAACTGCTTCTCCACCAATCAGATGCGCTGGCATCCATCACCCTCAGCGCAGCTGCTTTCACATACTCATTTTCAGATTACATGTATTTATAGAGGTAATTTGGAATTGGAAATGTATTGAGACGTGTTGGCGTCAACCGGCTCACTATAAATTATGGAAGGTCCGTATCAGGTGGAGGAGCTCCATTTGATTTGACTCTTGAAACCTCCCATGCAAATGTTCCCATGCGGACTGATCACTGCGCACTCGTTTTCGTTATGGACTGCTGTTTCTCTCCTATATACACATGCTCTCTTTGCGTCTGTTTTTGTGTGCACTTTTCAAGCAGCCGTCACGACATTGCTCTGGCTCAGTTGGAGCTGAAGCTGAAGCTCAGTTTCAGGCGCGTCTCTGCTATCTTTCGCGTGTCTGCCTCGTCGCATTGGCTGGCTCGAAAGAAGATCGTCTTTCTTGGCGCTCACTCGCGACGACTCTCGCTTGTTCTTTAGCTGCTCACTGGGCTGCTGGTCTTGTGAGACACTGATGTTGCCACATGGCTTACTCTTCTTCCTGCTCTGCTTGGGCTCGCTTTCCTTCTTCTTGCGTGGGACTTGATCACTTTCAGTGGTCGCCATCGCTGCATCTGCTGACGCTGCCTTCTTCTTGCTGCTCGAGTTCTTCTTCTTGGGGTTTGGAGATTCGTTTTGCTTTTGTGATCCACGGTCACCACCTTCATAGACGTTGCTAGAGCGCCGCTCGGTGGTGGCCTCGTTGCGTTTCTTTTTGGTCGATTTAGCTGCCGTCGTGCGCTCCACTGCACTATCCTCCTGCTGCTTCTCTCTAGACACGTCTTTGCCTTTCTTCGCAGGCGCCTTGTTGTTCTTTCGTGTCACTCCACTCGCTGCTGACTGGTTTGCTCTCGCACTGTCTCGCTCCATCTCAATCTGCGCGAGGATCTGGCGCTGCTCCTCAATAAAGTCCTGGTCTGCCTGGATCTGCTGCACCTCTGTGAGCGAGATGTGGCTCTGCGATTCGCACAAGCCCCAGCTGTTCACAGTCGATGTGCGGCGGGCAAAGCCGCCGTTGCGAGCTTTCGCCGCCGCCTCCGCTGCGATTCGAGCCTGTTCTTCCTCCTGGATCTCCTTCAAGGTCTTCGCTGGAGCTCGCACAACGTGCGCTGGCGTAGCCATCCATGAGGGCTTTGCCTCTTCAATTGGCTCTGCGTACGCGCCTCCCTTCTTGCGGCCATTACGAGATGGCTTCTTCATAAATGCATCGAGCGAAAATGTCGACAGAAGTTGGCGCTCTGAGCCGTCTTGCGCCAGCAGCAGAGACTTTGAAGCTTGCAAAGCAGGGGATGACGACGAGAACGTGAGACTCGGACTCGCAGGGATGCTGGACTTTCTCAGCCTCGGAAGAGCAGCTGATTGGTGGTCCAAGCTGTTCTTTCGCGATGGGTTTGGTTTTCCGAGGCTGAAGCCATCGCCTGGACCATCTTGCAGATGCTGAGTGGAGACACTCGAGTCGACAGCAGGGCTGAAAGGCGGCACTGCAGGGGTGGCTTTGGACGCGACTTTCCACGGACTGAAGAAATCTCGAGCCACTGCTGAAGCTGGAGCTTCGGCCTTTGGCTGCTCGTCATTCTTCTTCGGATCGAGAAACTTGTCGAGCGACACGAACTTGGCAGCTTTTCTCCGAGGCACTTTGGCCGCAGTCACTGAGGCACTAGCCACAGCTCGGTCTTCGTCGATCACTGGGGTTTTGCAATCGTTGATGGCGCTCTTCGCAGTGGCTGCCTTCGCAGCAATTACAGGCTCACTAGCAGTAGACAATGGCGTCTTGTTGTCGCGCTTGAAAACAACCTTGGCAGCTTTCCTCTCAGATATCCGCTGCTTGTCTAGCGCAAAGTCTCGTAACGCTGTGAGCACTGGAGATGGCGGGACTTGCTCTACGGTTGCGACCGCGTGCAGCTGCTTCACCTCGAGCTTCATCTTTTCCATTGGCGGGAGGAAGAGCTCAAAGAGGAGATCTAGTCGCTCTCGTCCAACCATTTCCAGGATCGCGTCCCAGTTCATACGCATAAACTCGAACGCGTACTCCTCGAGGTTTGCAGTCGCGAACGCATTCGCGTACGTCCAGAGCGTCACACAGTTCGACAGATCCATGAACTCGGTCACTCGTTGCTGCACCAAATTCAACAGCGACGAGATGCCGTTGCCACCTTCGGATAACTCACGACGCGGTGATCTCGGGGTGTACGGCGCGACGAGGACAGCTGTATGTTGATGGCCCGTGGCGACGGAGATGGCCTTCTTGACACCAGGGACACGCTTCGGGTTGGGCTGCCATGTGTTTCCCTGACCGTGCCCGAGCACATTCTGGGACCCACAGCCCCACGTGATCAGGTTGCCGTCCACTGTCACAACCGCACAGTGGTCCTGCGAGGCGCAGATACTGGCGACACGTCCAAACTTGGCGAGCGACACTTTCTGCGGAGCTCCTGGCAGGACGAACTCCTTCTGTTTGCTCGAGTGCGAAAGCGCCTGGCCGTTGTGGCCCCACGTGTACACGGAGCCACACGCCGAGAGCGCGATTGAGTGGTTCTGTGCGCACGAGATCTGCAGAATGTCCGTGCTGCGCTGCTTCCACGACGGGATCCACGCGTCGCTCATGAGCACGCTACCCGTGCGCGTCTTGTCCTTGAAATTGATCCGCGTTGGGTAGTTGGAGCCATAGCCAAACTGCCACACTTGGCCGTGGCTCTGGACATTGCGTGAGCACCTGAGGATGACGCTTGTGTGGGCATCCGAAAGCGCCACTTGCGTGGCCTTCACGCTATCGTACTCATCGTAGATCACCGAAACGGGATGGTTCAGCAGCAGCGCATCGACGCACTTTGGCGAAGGGTACGCCTGATCCGTGCCAAAGCCCTCCTTGCGACCGAGCTGGCCTTTCTTGTTGCTGCCCCACGTGAAGACTGCGCCATCGTCGCCGCAGATGGCCGCAGAGTGGCAGCTCGAGACCGCAATGTCCGTCATAAAGCTCCCGCGGAACGCGTCGATACGCTTTGGCGTCATGCGCGTCTGCTGCGTGCAGCTCTTGAGACTGTGACCAAGTTGCCCAAAGCTGTTGGCGCCCCACGAAAAGACCTGGCCCGTCCGAGAGAGCGCCAGCGTGTGATTCTCGCCCGCCGCGACTTTCACGATCGGAATCTGGTCCAGTGACAAGATACGCGTGGGCTCGATGTGACTGGGTGATAGTAGAAACAAATATCATGAGTGATTAGAAACTTCCATACAAACAACCAGATAAATATAATTTTGACGTACTCGAACTCGGTGCCTGTGCCAAGCCGCCCGCCTTTGCCAAAGCCCCAGACGAAGCACTCCCCCGCCGCGTTCAGAGCGATCGTGTGGTACTTGCTGGCGCTGATCTGGACGATCGCCGACGTGATCGGCAGCTCCACTGGCCGTGGGAACGTCTGCACGTCCGCATTCGGGAGGTGGTATCCAAGCTACAACATCGTCATTACGAACAGATAATTAGACAATACTGCTAGAATTTGTATGTGAAAGGCAAAAAAAGTCACCTGGAAATCCGCCTTGCCGAACGTGAACACCGAGCCTCCACGCGTCGTCTGCTCGTCGTGCTCCACCAAAAGCTCGTTCTCGTGATGGAAATCGTCTGCGAGTCGTCCGGAAAGCAGCTCAATCGCGCTCTGGTTGGCGAAATCGCACACCTGGTGCAGGTACGTGTACATAAATTTCTTGCCAAAGTACACGCGTGCGTGGCGGAGCAGCAGTAGCGTAGCTACAAATGCGTACACATCGTAGAGAAATGTTCTGGTGATCAGCCCACGATCCGCTTATCCACCTCGTGCAAGCGCATACGTACTTGACAGTCGGTCGTGGAAGATGCTACGGTGCAGAGGGGTCCATCCGGATTCCTACACGCCACGCATATTCACAGTACGAGGTCAATGGCTCGCTCGTCACGACCAGCGACCCAATGGCACAAATCACGTACGAGCACGCACCCAGTCCTTCGCCATGAGGTTGGTGTTGTGCTGCAGCAGCACGCGCACGACGTCGTCGTGACCGCGCGAGGCCGCGAGGTGCAGCGCCGTCTCGCCCAGGTCATTCGTGTCGTCCACGGGTACAAGCGCGTCGACGAGTAGCCGCTCGACCTCGCGCGCGTCGTTTTGCTGCGCGTAGAACCAGAGTGTCACCGAATCCGCAGTCATGCTGGCTAGTCTTGAGCTTTGTCAAAATGTGTGTATATCTCGTCTTCCAGTGACGCAATCAGGGCGTGCGATACACCTTTCGAAAGCGCGTGACGAGGAGCGTGTGGTTATGTGTGCTGGTGGAGCGTGTCGTGCGCCGTGTTCCCCGCTGTGCAGAGAGAAGATCTGTCCCGTGGGGAACGCGCTTTAGACGGCGGCCATGCTGCTCTTCCGCTGCTTTGGGCGGAATGCTTGTGAGCCGCTCGCCTTGTGCATGTTGAGGCCCGAAAAACGAAGGATTTCGTCTTTCTGTCCCTTGTTTTATCAAAAATGGGGACTTGTCCCGTATAATGAGAAATAGTTTTTATACTGAGAGCTTGTATGAAAATGTCCAGCTGTCCCCAACTTGAAGGCTGATCGTGATGACGTACAGCGCGTGGACGAATCTTGATTCGCTCATGAAACACATTGCGAATCTCGCGTGGTTGAAGAGGCACAACCATGGCCATGATACGTAGCTGCTTGTGAGCAGATCTAAGCTCACAAGTGGTGGAAGGGGACACCAGCCAATGGCGCTCACAATGCAAGGTGTTGAGAGAAGGTGAATGGCGACAAACACGTCTATTCTTGGAGCTCAGTGGCCATTTATAGCGTCTGCTGATCATGAAAGCCGCAGATGTGCATGAGTTGACCGCCTGCCTCCGTCGCCCATGCGCTCGTCCATCGATCGATGGAGAACGCGACGACGCCCGCGCTGCCCGTGGTACCCAAGCGGCAGTCGTCGCTCCGAAGTGGACTGCGTCTGAGCACCAAGCCCGAATCTATTTCTCCTACTGACAGCGGCAGCGCCAGTCCACTGCTCCATGACGCCACCATGAGCGACAAGAGTCCTGAACGGGACGCCATTGCGTACAGTTCTACGCCTCTCACGAGTCCAACATCGCAGCCGAATTGCAGTACAAAAAGTGGAATCGCCAGTGCGCTCGAGTCCAGTCTCCGGATCGACCGCTCGGTCGAGACCCGCACGCAGTTCCAGATCACGCTCCCGCTTTCGTCAACAGGAGTTCTGTGCTCCAACAGTTCGTCCTGTGGCAGCAGCACCAGTGACGCCGAGCCGCAGCTGTTCGACCAGCGTGGCTGGAGTAGCCCGCACGGCGAGCCTTACCGGCCGCTGGGCAAGCCGGATCTAAATCTCAAGTTCTCTCCGCGACTGGCCAATGGCACCAACTTGCTGCATAACGCGCACCGCATGAAGGTCTTCGAGGGCAAGGACGACAAGGAGCGAGGCGGGGGCGAGGTGCGGCATGCGCACGCGGTCGCACATTACCACTCGACCGAGTCTGGAGGCGGCTCAGCGGCAGCTTCATCAGCAAAGCCGGGGCTCTTGGAGATGTTCCCGCTCAATTTTGCCAACAAAAAGCGGCCGCTGAACGAACGCCAGGTCAAGCTCGCGCATCGGCTGCACGCCAGCATGAGTCACTACTCGCCGGAGAGGGTGCGTGGACTAAGGCACAACAGTTCGCATGGTCAGCCGTTACACACTGACTTGGAACTGCACTCATCGTCGGGAACGAATGACGCGTCGGTGGACTTGCTGCGCAAGGCGATTCACGAGTGCTCAAGCCGCCTGCGGGCTGTGAAGAACGGTGCGGGCTTCCTCACGCAAGTGACCTCGAGCGAGCACCTGGATCTCCTGGTCCTGCAGGAGAAGTACCATCATGAGCGAGCGCAGTACACGTCGTCGCTACCATCAGTAGCAGCTCATGAATCGCGCCACAGTTGTCGCGGTGGGAGCGCCGCAGTGAAAACACCACGAGTTCCGTTCAAGGCCTCACTTTCTCACCACAGTGATGACAATCTGTTCGATGACTCTGGCAGTTGGGAAGCCGACGCCTTCGGCAGCAGCACTGCTGTGACAACGAGTGCTGGCTGCCTGGAGACTGACGATTTGTACCTTCCGTACACGACCCGGAAACTGCAGCAGTCGCCCAACAAACGCCACCCGACGCTCAGCGAGTTCAAGAGCCGCGTTCGCGAGGAGAAAATGTTGCGTCCGCTACTCTCGATGCAGAACGCAGACAGCCTCAGCTCGCCAGCAGCACCAGCGGCGGCCATGACAAGGAGCAGCATTCGCGTCGGGGGATCCATCCTGCTGAGTGGCCATCGGTCTCCCGACAGAGTTGATATCTCGCCAGTGGGGACGCCAGCACCGGCCTCGCCACCACGAGCCTCAATAGCGCTGGTTGGTGCCTCTGTACAAATCAGTGACAGCTCGATTACCGACTTGAGCTCGCTGTCCTTGCGATCACCAAAGCCCAGCAGCAAGCCAAAGCCACATCACCCACAAGAGAAAACGAAGAAGCTGCACAGCGTCGAGCGCCTCCAGGCTGCAGTGGACGCGCTCCAGGACGCCAAACGCACACATTCGGAGCTGCTCGCGACGACCGTCGAGGCGCTCAACCAGGACCGACGCGACTGCCTGGCCATCAAATTCCGCCACTTCCATGTTCAGCACCACCTGGACGATGACATGCACCAGATGCGCCAGGCCTCCGAGACGCATCGGGCAGAGACCATCGACGACACGGTCGAGAGGAGTGGCTGGTACCAAGATCTGCTCCGACAGCTCCTCGCTCGCGAAACCCCATTGCATCCTGCAGAGTCGTTCTTCGTGCGTGCGATTCGCCGCCTGACGAACGAGGGCCACCCGTTCGAGAAGGAGCTTTTCTTTCGCCTCATCCTGCTGCTGCATCGCGATGATCTGCTGGTCGTAGAGGTCCAGCAGATACTCACGTTCATCCGCCAGGCGCTGCAGGTCTCGCTCGACGAGTGGGAAACGCTCTTCACGTCGAACGGACTACCCGAGCCGGCGGAGATCTACGAGCGCAAGGAACTCAAGCAGGAGAAGAAGCAGCACCGGCTCGCCAAGCTGCGCGCCGTCGCAACCCTCAACCAGGCGATCCGCCACTTGAGCAGGAGCAACGAGCGGTCTCGATGAGCGATAGTCACAACAGAGACAGACGTCCTTGCAGCAGCGTCTGTTTATTTTGTTTCTCTTGCTTGACCTGCTTGCCGTGTTCTTTAGCTTTGTTATCTTCTCAAAGAGGTTGCCCGCTGTGTTGGCTGCTGCTGCTGACTCCTACGACACTTATCCACCTGCTCGTCCACCAGTCTGCCCAGGATCGCCAGGAAGAGCTTCTCGTCCTGCGCGCTCTCGTCAAGCGCGTCGTTCAGCGTCTCGAACTCGTCCCGTTCAAGCTCGGCGCCGAATGAGCTGGGCGGAGTCTGCGGCTTGGAAGCATCGAATGATAAAGAGTTCAAGGCCCCCTTGCTGCCGTTCACAGAGCTGGGCAGCTTGGCCGCGTTCGAAAGCGCCTGCGACGCCATTTGGTCCCAGCTCATGGCCTGGTGCCGACCATTCTTTGGCTGTTGCAATGGACAGTCAGGCTCGTCGTCATACTCTTCGTCATCGTCCTCGCAGTCGTCGTCGGCACTGAATGGAGCAAAGCTGGCCCAGAAGCCCGGTGGAGATCGCGCACCAGCGTCGATCGGCGACTGACTCCCGGAGAAGGACCCTCTTGTGGACGACACATCAATCGAGATCCGCAGGTTGGCCTTGATACTGTTCCTTGGAGATGACGGCGGCGGCATGTACGAGGACAGCGCTGTGGACGACGAGTTGGTCTGCGCCTGCAGCTGCTGCTCGCTCGCCTTGCGCTGCACCTGCAGTTGGTGGAACGCGTCGAGACACATCTTCTCAAGCTTGGAGGGTGCATCCAGGTCGTCACGACACATGATGCGCGCAATGTCGTAGAGCACGAGGTTGGCCTTCACGCCCTTCTGCACGACCATGGCCGCGATGATCATGTTGCGTCGACACGCTCGCCGCAGCGGAATCTTCTTGGCCAGAGACTCGGTCTCGTCCTGCGCCGAGAGTGAGAGCACGTACGCCCGATCCTCAGCGCTCAGCGGCTGCTTGAGCTGCGGCCAGTTGTACCAGCACCAATCACACCACGCGATCTCCAGAAACTGCGGCAAGCAGTACCCGTGGTCGATCGGGATGAGCTCGTACTCGACCAGGCCACTCGCCGCAGACCGCTTCTTGCGCACAAGGATGTTGGCGTCGTTGCGGTCCGTGTTCAGCAGCCGCATGTCCAGCAGCACGATCTTGTGCACCTCGTGCACAGTAAACTTACTGGGCGCTAGATCACTCACCACGTCGTCGTGGCGCACAAACTCCTGCAGCGAGCCGACCTTGAAGTAGTGCGGGCCGCCGTCGCCGTACTTGAACACTGGGTGACGTGCCTCTACAAGCGATGTGGCAGGAACGCCGGCAAAGTGGTCCTGTAGAGAGTAGATTTAATGACGCACTCTAAGTCTACTGACGCGATATAACCAAGTGAATCCATGGGGAGGTGCGCTACGAACCTTGTCCAAGAGATATGCCGCAAGCTCCCGTTCACAGGCTTCTCCCGATAAGATCCCTCTTCGTAGTCCACTCTAAAACAAGAGAATTCATTGCACTGCCATCGTCAGTCTCGAACGCGGGGCAATCAGATTAAATACTGCAATGCTTACCTGACCGAGCTCACCCACGAGTCCACGTGGATTATGCGGCCCAAACGGCTCTTCGTCCTGCGGCTTGAAGCAGCCAACGTTGCGGTGGGACGGATCTTTAAAGAAATACGTCCCACCGGTTCCGTCCATCGCCAGAACCGGCGCCAATCCTAATGCGAGCCCTTGCAGAGCCTACACACAGTCGATAGTTAGTATTTCGCAGCAAATACTGCATCGATATTCAAACGACTACTTTACCTGGTGCGTGATCTTCATCAGCGAGATCGGCAGCAAGTGCGCGCCATACGGGTGGATGTTGATCACAGGCGCTTGCTCCGGCCGCAGGTTCTCTCTCGCTCTGGCGCCCATGCGTGCTTGCAGCTTGCTGGTACCATTCGCGCCGTTGCTATTACTTGCTCCATTGCAAGCCGTTATTTTGGTTGATGACGCCTTTGCAAGTCGCGTAGCTCCTGGAGCTGCTGACACCTCTGTCGCCACCGCCGCATCGCCGTACAAGAGTGCAAAGTTCTGCTGCCTCCGCGCGACAAAGTCGATCACTGCGCTGTCCTGGTAGATGCCGCTCTCCTGCAGGTTGTGCACATTTTTGAGCTCGCGCCCCTGGAAGAAGAGCTTCTGCGCGTTCGAGGGCACATTGAAGACGACCTGGAGCTGGTCCTTGATGTCCTTGATGCTCGCCCAGGGCTTGAGCAGGAGCTTTTTCTTGCGCTCGAGCGGGTCGCGGAAGTCCTTGACGAACACCGCGATGGACCCATGGCCGCTCTCGAACCAGCCTTCGGGCAGCGAGTGCGACATACCGAGCGCTTCACGTCACGCAACAACAGGAATGAACGAACGTGCAAAGTTGCGCAGCAAGAGGTGCGCGACAACGACACACACACGGCGCAAGAGGTCTGCGCGATGCAAGACAGCAGCAACTGATAGAGACGGCCTCGTCACACACGCTCTCTCACGCACACAGACACACGCGTGGACACGTGGAGTTGTAGCTGCGGATTGTGCACGCGCGTCAGGATTCTGCGCGATGACGCCTTCTTTCCCTTTATGACGCTCTTATCCAGAAGAATGTTTTCAAGCTCCATCATTTTAGCCAATAAGATACTTTCAACTCATCCCATTGGTTGAAAAACGATCGGAGCTGACTGGATAGCTTTCATTTGCTATAAATTTGTTGAACAAGCTATCGATTGGTTGAAAATGTTATATACACTTTTGATTGGCTGAAAATAGACAATCGGGACCGGTTCAGTGACAAACCGAACCGGTCCCAACCTCTTCTCCTTGAAGCGACGCACACGGACATGAAGAGGTGCATGAAGCTGGAACACAGAGTTGATAGAGTCTATTAGTGATGTCGCTCTTCCAGGTGCGCGAGTGGTGGCGCGTCAAGGGCGAGAGCTGCGAGGAGTACACGCATGGCGCGCTCGTGGTGGGCAACGTGGACAACGACGCATCCGACCAAGGTGAACTATACACGTTGGGATACACTATATGTGTGGCTATTCGGCTGACCTGCTTAGTATGTGGGTCTTGTAGTGAAGATCGTGACGGGCAGCCTCAATGGCATGCTGCGCATGTACTCACCGACGAACAACGAGTTCAGTATCGAGCATCTGCTACTCGAAGAAAACCTGCACCACCCGATCCTGCAGCTTGAAGTGGGCTACTTCATCCCGTAAGTGTGTGTGTGTATTTATTTTTTTACAAGACTTGGAAAGCTGTGTAAACTTGCGGGCATTGAGTTCCAATGTATCTATCTTTCGCACAGCAACCAGCACATGCTCGCGCTCGCGATCTTACACCCGCGACGGTTGAGCGTGTACACAGTGGAGGGCGTTGGCGGCAGCGGCATAGCGGCGAGCTACTTCAAACTCACACCACGCTACGAGCACCTCCTGGGCATCGACGGCGAGCACTTCACGGCATTCAATATGCTCTGCGGACCGTTTGGCAGCGCTGTGAATGCGCGCACGAACCGCGACCACCTGTGCGTGCAGTCACTCGATGGCCGGCTGCAGTTCTTCGAGCAGGACCGCTTCGCATTCATCCAGCCGCTCAATAACAATTTCATCCCGGGGGCAATCTGCTACGCACCCGGGATGGACGCGATCATCGCGGCGACTTCGGACCTGCAGCTTGAGTGCTATCGCTACCAGGTGCTGGCGTCCGCGTCGCTCAAGAAGAAGAAAGCGAACACACTGGACGTCGACGAGCACCCGGAAGTCGTGGGCACTGGACCGAAACTGGTGCACTGCGACTGGAAGCTCAACCTGGGTGAGACGATCTTGGATATCCGCATTGGGCGGTGCTACTACCAAGAGAACACCTCGACGTTCGACGTGCTCGTGCTCGGAGAGTTCACACTGTTCGGCATCAAGCCCCATGGAGAAGTCTTTGTCCAGAAGCGGCTCGGCTTCCACCCGTCGGCGATGTGTCTCTTCCCGCGAATGGCGAGCAACAATGCCGAGGGCGGGTTGATGGACAACCTGCTGGTGGCGAGCCATTCCAAGCTCTGGGCAGTGTTCAAGGACAAAGCTTTGATCTGGTCGGCATGTCCATCGACGGTCCCAGTCGCGCTGCACGTGGCTGAGATAGCAAACACGAGCGGCATGATCGTCAGCCTCGATTCCGAAGGAGCGCTGAGCGTGAACTACATGGGAACAGATCCGCCGTCCACGTCCGTGGTGACGCCGGACGTGAAGGAAGTCAACTACGAAGAGATGGACGAAGAGCACCGGCAGCTGCTCAACGTGATCCGAAGATCCCAAGGCGAGCGACGCACCGAGCCCAAGGATCGCGTGCTCATTCGCGCGCAAGTTCCAACGATCCTGGACGCAGTCCCCGAGCGAGGAGACGACTTCCATCGGCAAAAAGGAGGCAGCGCTTCAGCGGCCGATGGACTCAGCAAAGGCGTCCAGCTCACCATGAGAATATACGTAACGTACACTGGGTCAACGCGCGTGTCGAACGTCTCGCTATCGATCTTCGCACCAGAGAACGTCCTCGTGAGCGAATCGTCGATCGTGATCGACTCGATCGACGGGAAATCATCGACGCCGCTCATTATCCCAGTGATCTTGCGCCCGAATGCGGTCGTGATGCCCACGTCGCTCGAAGTGATCATCTCGGCCTCGTACACGCTCGAGACCGGGCAGCCGCGAGTCTCTCAGTGCCGTGTGAAGCTGCCGATGTGCATGATGTGCCGCCTCGTGCCACCAGTCAAGTCGAGTACGTTCAAGTTCACACTCGAGACGAACCAGGAGCCGCTCGAGCTCACGAGTCTCTTCGAAGAGATGTTTCACCAGCCATTTTGCACCCCAGAGTGGGCGAAACAGGTCGTCGGAGGCTCAGGCACGAATGTCATGAGCTTCCAGTACTACAACGGCGTGGAAGCCACGATCCTCGTGTCGAAGAACGCTGGTCGATATCGCATCCAGGCCAACGAGCTTGAGGCGCTCTGGATGGTCTCGAACGAGCTCGTGGCGCGGCTGAAAGCTCACTTTGACGCGCGATCCCACGACGCCGAGAGCAAAGACAGCGAGAACGAGAGCGCATCCGGCTTGGAGGTTTTCTATCAGGAGCCACTACCGCTGGCAGATTTTTTTGGGACGATCGACACGCACTTTGCGCTGCGGAAGGAGAAGCTCGAGCTCTCAGCCGAGTTGAACGACCGCGCGCACCAGTTCCGCGTGATCCAGAAGCGCCTGCTGGTGCGCTACAAAGACCGCAACCCTGCCGCGGTCAACTGCCTCGACGTGCTGCTCCATGGCACGTATGACCAGCTAATCACGCTCTCGCACAAGATGGAGGACGTCGAGGCGAAGCTCGTGATTGCCGCGAATCGCCTCTCGTGCTGCGTGTACCTGATTCTGATGCTGATCAAGTACAGATTTCACTTGGACGAGGAGAGCTCGCGCGTGCTGCAGTCGTACCTCTCGCCGATCGTGAACGAGAGCGGGAACGGCGCCATTGAGCAGGGCTGGGAGGAGCGGACCGACTGTGCGATGACCGAGTTGCTTCGCACGCTGCTGGCGAAACAGCCCCAGGCGAAAGACGCGAATGGCTCAGCTGCTGCAGTGTCGGGCCAGGCAAGCGACCTGGAGATCCCTGAGGATGTGAAGAAGCTCAAGAAGCACATCACGATCGTCTGCGATCGACTCGGGAAAGGGGCGACGCTGACAGTCAACCCAAGCGCCATTGGTGACTCGAAGGGAGAAAAGTGACAGAGGTTGCGGGGGAAGGAGAACGAATGAACCAATAATTGCTGGGGTGTAACAGGATGAACGGGTTGAGCTCTTGAAGTTTTGATCAGAGCCACCCGAAGTTGCGCTTTCTGGACAACCGCAGTATCTTTCGCCTGTGGACGAAGTGTTGTTTTCTTTTTGTCATAAACGACAGAGTTCTTCCGACATCGGGAAGTAATTGAAAGTCGCGTAATCACGAAGGCCGCGGAGCGTTGTCTCAGAATCCCAAAGCCAAACA
>JAASFV010000513.1:0-20262 GCA_023334015.1 Globisporangium paddicum
CCCCCCCCCCCCCCCCCCCCAAGATGCGTTGTTACACTGCTCGCTTCCCTTGCAGGCTCCATCCTTGCGATCGTGAAATCTAAATGTTGAGGTTCGTTCCATCTACGAAGTAGATTTGCATCCATGCGACTTGTATTCGAGCAGCTTTGTCAAAAAGTCGCGCCTCTTGAGCTTATTGTTCGGTGTGTTTCAATTTGGTGCTGCACGCTTCATTTCATTTGCACTTTGGCAACACATGAGCGGGAAAAGGTGTACTACACAATAGATTTACCAAAGTAAGAGCTGCCTACTTATAATGATAGAAGAAAACGTATAATGATTATAACTGCCTTTAAGGCAGCTCAATTATACGACTAATACGCACACCTAAATTCGTATCATTGTGACTATTTTTACCGCACACTAAATAGTCTCAGTGAGACTATTTCTCACGGTTGTTTGTATCCGTCAAGAAATACATATCGATCACCAACCTTTTTGTCCGCAGGCAGACGACCTTATGAAGGTGTTTGAGTCAGGTTTAGAATGAACTAAATCGGGGTAAAATAAGTGACGAAGTGTATTAACCAGGGTCGATAGGCTTTTGTAACGGGGTACACGAGTGGGTTACACCGCAGTAACCACTCTGCCAAACTACTGTTTGTACAATATCTTTGAAACCGAATTTAGTACAGGTTCGTACTGGCTACCCTACCAGGGGCCAGCTGCGTACCTCGTGAGTACTTTACAAACAGTTATGGCCAGTGATGACGCGGCCTTGTCACGGACTATTACTACAGATAAGTAGCCAATCAGAAACATTGAGCTCGGATAGCCAGTGAAACTACATTTATTTAGGCCTAGTTATAGTATACAAAGTTCTAGTAATTTGCGCCCACTCTCGGGGCCTAAATAAACAGTCTCCCTTTTGCCTTGTTCGCAAGCAAGTTAAAGTCCTTCCTCTTTCGCCCATATTGCTCTGTTGTAAACAGGCAATTAGATCGCAGGAGCTGCTGATCCCCTTCATCACGAGTCCTTGTGGAAGTCGTGTAACACACGCTTCCTCGCTCTGTGTATTGCTCTGAGTAACTTGGGAACGTTCGGTTACAAACACCCTCCATATCATAACTCAGTTAGTCTGTAATTGAAAGAGATCTGTTTTTGTTTTGCATCATCTCAAATGGTTGGATACGTTTTATGGAGTTATTTTAACTGATCATGCTCTACATAGTCACATCCACAACTTGCTATCCTTATCAATCATATAGCAATTTTGACGACTGGCAGCTAAGCTACAGCAAACCACTGAGCTTCGATATGGAATCGGACTCGTCCAGGCTTTTCGTCAGAGCTGTCTTTGTAACTCGAACTGAAGCTGTGACTACCACTAAGGTCGATGCACTGTCCAAGCATCGTCGAGTTGTGGGAAACAAGGTGAGGAGTGGCAGAAACTTCATCGTTCTCAAATGCGCCAGCAAGATGCCGTGCTTCTTCAACATGGTGATGTCCAAGTCTGTAATGGGCTAACCTATCCCATTACATGGAGTTTGATGTGGACCACATCAACTCCGGTGTGCAGCCATGGGTAGCAGATACCGGTTGAATACCGGTTGAGTACCGGTTGAATACCAGCAATACTACGGATACCCAAGCGCACAGGTGACGTCATCGGGTGATGTCACAATGCATTCCTGCAGAGTGAATGTGAGATTCTGGAGTAATCACCACAGCGCAATCATCTGCGGAGTGGTGGTTCCTGCACTTTGGGAACTTGACTGGTGACGCGGGCGACGTGTCTTTCCAGGTGAAGTGAGTGGCTCCAGCCAATCACTTCGTGATGAATTTTCCGCAGAGCTTCAAGTTCAAGTTCAGTGGGTTGAACCTCAAACGTACCCAAGGTTTTATATATCAGTTCAGTAGGTTTTCTCTGCATGTCTAGGTTTTACGAATAAAACCTCTAGGAGCCCTTGAGGCGAATTAGGAGTAGCGACAGGAACCATAACAGCTTTTCAATTCAGTTGCAATTTTACCTTCAAGGCCTCAAGTCGTCCGCCCTCCTCAAGTCGTCCGCCCTCCTCAAGTTGTCCGCCCTCCCTCCAAGTCGGGAGATCGCTTCCTCGTCGCACAAGCGTGTGTGCCGTGTTTGAGGGACTGTTGTGAACAGCGCCCTCTTACAAAGTCCAGAAGCGCGAACTCGTCGCAAGTTACGGTGAAGCGCATGACTCTCTGTAGCCCGTCGTGCACGGTAAAGGCCGAGATCGGGAGGAAACAAGTTGCCGCACTCCCTGTCGTTTTTGCGCGCCTTCGAGAAGTACAACCCCGGATCGCACACAGCGATTAAAGTTCGAGATGGCTGCTTCCACAGCGCGTTCCTGAGCAACCCACACAGGAGCTGTGACATAACGGGTTCAAAATTTCTGGGAAAAGGCTGCACCCATCAGCGATCGACAAGAGCCGGAAAACAGCATAATCACGATCGCCAACCTCAACTGCGATCGTTCGTCCCTATCACGATCGCTAATCCCCGTCGCAAATCCAGCCTCGGGGATCCAGCCTCCGATCATCGATCCTTCAAACCCCAATCGTCAATCGGTGGACGAGGGAATCAGTAAGATCCCGAGCGAAGGACGCGACGAGACTCCGATCGCCACGAGGACCTCCGATCTCTGATCACCAATCATCGATCCCCGATCGCCAGCGTCAGCCTCCGATCCCCGCTCGTCGGTCCAGAATCCCAATCGCACCGTCAGCTTCCGATCTCCGATCGTCGAGCAAATGAGCGGAATGCGCAAGCCTGGCCGGAAAGAGCCAAGAGGAAGATATCCGCACCTCGCGATGAGTGCTAATGCACGAGGGGGAGGTTCAAAGTGAGGACGATCACACGACAAAAGAAGTGGAAATCTAGTGCGGATCAGATGCGATGTAGAGAAGCAACACGGGTTTGGAACGACAGAGAGTGCAGAGCGAGTCAGGGTCGAGAGTGGGGAGACCCCTGAGAGGATCGCCTCGACAGGTAAGCATAGTAGTAAGTAGATCAAGAGGATAAGAGATCGACAGAGTCTAGAGTTAATACAGTTCGAAATTTTCCTTGTCCTGCACACGTTCCAGTCCATTTCGGCGCGACTTCGCACGGAGCACAGCGGCGAGGCCCGTTCTCATCAACTCTAGCACCTGGTACTACCGGGTCCAGCATCTCAGGATCGCCGAAGAACCGAAGCGCGTACTCGATCGACTTGGGTCGAGACCACTTCACCAGAGGAGGATCGCAGCGGATTCCTAGTGGTCCGTGCATCCTATTTCGTGCCGAGAGCCCAGATCTTCACTCAGGATATCCCTCTCACACACGTGCTACGTACCAGATCCTCGGATCCCCGATGTGCACACCTGTACTACGCACCGGATCCTCGGATCCTCTACGTGCACATTTTCGCAGTACTAAGCAAGTCGATTTGTGGACTTGCCTGCGACACCCCGTTGTGTCGATCGCCGATCCGCCCCGCCGGTCGTCGACCCACGAAGCCCCGCGTCTCGATCCGCTCGCCGATCCTCGACCGAAGCACGCTAGCTGGAGGCGATCTTCCTCCGCTGCGCAGTGAAACAACCCCGATCTTCCGTAGGCCTCACAGATCTCAAGAAGAACCGAAGATCGTCCCCCGGGTCCCCTTCACGTCGTCGTCCTCTACGTCCGATCGACCAACACGCCGGTAAAGCAGGGAGCCAACAAGCGACCTGGTATACGGCGGAGCGCCAAAGATCTACCCTAGCAACTTGGGAGAGTATCTTTTTTCACTGTGGTTTTACCACAGAGCCGAAGTGTTACCCACTGTCAGCAGATATTGGGAACAAACGCGGTCTTCACCAAGCACAAGCTTCACGAAGGGGTGATAATCATCCTTCTCGCGCGTGACGGAAACAACAAGAACATCATCCTCGCTGTAGATCTCTCTCCATGTGAAGACAAGATCAATATAGCTGATTCATTGGGCACTGCAAGCTCTGCGGGATTAAGTTCGACCGAGTTCCTCTTTTCTGCGATAGAGGCGTCACTCTCTTCAGTACCGTGGCTGTACACACTGATTCGATGGTTTGCTGCACTCGCCACATCGTTGGCAATATGAAGAAGAAGCTCGAGGGTGCGTTCGCCTCGCTCGCCGAATCTATGATCTACAACGTTCAAGCAAGCGCTGCTTTTAGGGAGATGGGAATTTTAAAAATCCACAACCAAAAGGTGTGGCAGTATGTTGCTGGCATCGACCCAACTGCGTAGTGCGTCTTCCCAACATTAGTGCCCGACCACTGTACGACTGGAGAAGCACGACTTTCGTGGAATCCGAAAAAAGCTCGGCCTCAAGAGACGATTTTTGCCGCCACTGCAATTCCTCTCCGTCTATGTCGACAAGATGATCGGCAGATGCTACAAGTGTGGTCAAGTTTATACCAAGTGGCTCTCTCACGGAGCGATCCTGACGCCGTACACCGGAGCATTCCACAGAGAGAGAGAGAGACGCGACGGCGTTCTACAGCATCGAAGCAGTGACATCAACAGAAGCCAATGTCTGGGATCTGCGGCGGATTCTCTACAAACAGCGAGCCAGCTTGAGCCTGAAGAGCTGTACTTGCTTCTACGCGGATCAGTACCGAATGCCATATCGCCACATCATGGCGACACTCGCATTTTTCGGTCAACCGCAAGAGGTGTACGAATTTTACGACACGTGCTACTACATCACCTTGGATGCATTGCTCTATTTAGATGACAGTCCGATTTAGAACCCGATCGACCAAGATCTCGAGAACACTGACATATCACCACCTGAGAAAACTATCATCCTTGGGAAGCACACCACTAAACGAAAGCCAAGCGCCGGTGAAGATAGTCCAAACTGTTCGAGCAGGACAGTGTGCCATTTGCAAGAGAAGCGGACACAACAAATGCTCGTGCTCCCACCGCGCCTATTAAGCCTCTCGATTTGTACAATTTGAACTATTTCCATTAGATTTCCATAACCTTATTAATTCCAGGATATCATCTTCCTGGCATCATATTTTGCAGTTTTACGACGGAGGTATTTTTTTATGAATGTGGGTGATCCTCCTTTGTCTAGGTAATCCTCCTTCGCACTGCCAGTATCAGACTGTTCCTACTTTGTCATTTACCCTCCGACTGTAGAAGGGAAGCGCAGATATTGTGTGAGAGCCTATCTTGAGCACTAATCTAGGTCCAGTAAGAGTTCTTCTTTTGCGCTCAAATAGGTAATAAGCCCTAATTTAGAAAACGATTGATGTCTGGTAGCAATCAAAAGCAAAGCCAAAAAGCGAATTTCGCAAATCAACAGGCAAGCATGGCGACCACCTCTGCTGCTGCGCCCGCGATCCAGGAGAGCCCCGAGGCGCTCGCGCGCATGTCCGAGTCCATCATCGGTGAGCGCAACCCGCGCGGCATCCCCGCCGCTGTCTTCGTGGTGCGTCTCCCCCTCAATAACGCGCTCTCTAGCGCTCCAATAAAGCTCATTCACCACACGAATGTGATTGTGTGTGTGGCTTGTGACAGGACAACGTGGAGACGTACATGAGCGCGATCGGCATCCGCACCATCGAGCCACTCGTCGGCGTTCTTCAGCAGCTTTACAGGTACGTCTATGCGTTGCGTTGCGATTGCTATAGACCGTATAAGATCTATCTAACTGGTATACACTGGTCCATTATACACTTCTCAGCAAGTACAAGTTCATGGAGACGAGCCTGCAGAAAAGCCGCGAGTCGTTCAAGCGCAAGATCCCGGAGACCGAGAAGGACTTGGCGATGCTCAAGCACCTGATCGAGAAGCAGGAGGACGGTGCAGCGCTCAGCACGCGCTTCAACTTGGCTGACAACGTCTATGCCAAGGCCTCGGTTGACTGCTCGGTCGGCAAGGTCTGCATCTGGCTCGGGGTACGTTGTGTTGGATATACGCTCTCTGCAGTGTATAGTAGACTGATGAGTACTGTGCTATGATATGTTCCAGGCGAACGTGATGGTCGAGTACTCATACGACGAAGCGCTCGCGCTGCTCGAGAACAATATTTCGGTCGCCAACGACCGTCTCGTACGTGGCGTATACCTCGTAGTATATTGCTTTTGTTAGAAGCGCCTGACGAGGGGTTATTGTGTGTGGATGTTATTAGTCGCAAATCGACGCGGACCTGGCGTTCCTGCGCGACTCGATCATCACTACGGAAGTGAACATCGCGCGCATATTTAACCACGATGTGCGCCGCCGTCGACAGGTGCGTCTTGTCATTTCCGTACAGAATGTGGCTTTTCGCTCCCGACATGTATATTCTGACATAATGCTCTATGTGTTATCACTACAAATAGGAGAAGGACGATGCCCTCGTGGCGGAACTGGAGGCGAAGTAGACGACGTGCACGCTACTAGCAGAGTCCACCAGCGGAGCCGCTCAGCAATACACCCGAGTCTTCTCGGGGCTTTCCTAACTAACGTGTCTATCTCTGGTCTTGTAACATAACGACTCGAAGGCGTTTTGTTCTGAACCGATAACCAGTGTCTCTTCATCATTGGATCACTTACTTCATTGACCTTGTTCTCCAGCAGCCATAATGAGCACACAGGATTGGGACGCAAGCACCGGGGATGAGCTGCACGCGTCTGAATGGGAGGTGCGTCATGACGACACGAGCGGCGGTGCGTATTTCTTCAACACACGCACGGGCGAATCGTCGTGGAACCCGTCCGCTGAGAGCCACGTCGTTGCAGCAGCAGCTGTAGGTCAGTGGACCGAGGTCTTTGACGAGACCCGAGGTTGCGCCTACTATGTGAACCTCCTCACTTCCGAGACGAGGTGGGATCCGCCTCCAGGGTACCCAGCTAATATTGTTGAAGGCGTCGTGAAGCGAGATGAAGATGTGAAGCGGCCGTCAACTGCTGAGCAGATGGAGAAGCTCAATCAGCTCTTGAGTGGAGATGACGATGACGAGGACGACGTTGGAGAGCCTCATGAAGCCAAGCCAAGCGTGACACCGGATACACCGGCTTCTGTTGGGATTGGCGTTCACCCGCAGGAGATGCCATGGATGATGTTCCTCAACGAGAGCGACGGCATCCCGTACTACTACAACCACGTTACGGACGAGTGCGTGTGGGACCCACCGGAGGACTTTGTCGTCTACCACCAACAGCAGCACGAGCACCAGGAGGATCCCTCGGATCCCCATCAGCAAGACCAAGATCATGCTTTCGAGACCGAAGCAGAGACCGCACAGCGAGAGAGTGCGCGCAGTGGCATGCGAAATTCAATGGGGGTGACTGCCGGGCGCGAGCCATTTCCAGATGACGATACTGCTCAGGTGAAGGCAACTCCAGCGAGTACTATCGAGTTGAGTTCGCAAGTAGAAGAATCTCTACTGCAGCTCCAAATCCAAGCATGCCCAGATGTACAGCTGGACTCCATACCCTTGAACCAAGTCAGCGATGCAGTCCAGGCTTCTTCTAAGCCTCGCCCTTCTTCACCATCGACTGTTCCTGCAGCAACGAAATCCGAGCCAGCGTTCGAAATTCAAGAGCCCGTTGTCGATGTCAATACAGTGAGAGTGAGCCAGAAACCGGACACTCACTTGGAAGTGCTGACAGCAGCGGTGCCATTGAGTCTTCATCCTGAAGCGGAGCTCAAGCTGCCAGAGGCAAAGCAGCAAATCCGGCCCATATCGTCATCGTCGACGCCCCGAGTGCAGAAATCATCGTCATCATCGACTTCAAGAGCTCCTCAAGTGTTGGATATCGCACAGTATTTCAGCAGACAAGTCTCAGTGAAAGCCGAGGCACAGCCTGACAGCAGCACTATATCATCCCCAGTGTTCATTATTCGTAAACGAGTGAAACTTCCTAAGGCAAATTCGAGACCTGCTACTCTACCAGATGTCCACGCACCGGCAGCTGCTGCAGAACGCAAGCAGCGACAGATCCAGGCTGCGAGTACAGCGAATGCACGGGCGAAAGAGCTCCTGGCGCAAGAAGTGAGTGAAATTCGTATTTTGTACCAGATGAGCGCTGCGAAGCACGCGATCGAGAAGCAGCAGTTGCTCGACACACTCAGAGCTCGCTCACTGCCATCGTCACCACCAACAGTATCAACACCAACAACGCCCAGCGATTCTATTGACCGATCCATCTGGCAGCTGCTGCTTGCTGCAGATCCTACTGGGAGCCACGAGCCTCGCTCTGAGAGCGCATTCCAGGCTCGTGTCGCTCAGCTGCTTGACCCTACATGCTTCGTCAGCGCCATGGAGAAAGAGCGAATGTACACACTCCACGAGCGCCTTGAGCGTCTCCACGTTTCCAACCAGCAGTTGGATTCGCAACTGGAAGCCATCGACCTATGTCTCTTGCAGGAAGACCATTTTCCCCATCATGCAGCATCGGCAGCCAACAGGAAGACGTTTCAGGCGAAATATGCGAGCAAACTGCGGCGTAGGCAGAACGAACTGCTGCGTGCGATCGAGTTCTGGCAGCAGCAGGTTGCCGCCAAAGTGTCCATCAAGGCCGACAACAACAACAGCTTAGTGGCCTCTCCCAGCAACTCCACAGCGCTAGCTTCGTACTGGGATCGCGTGCACCGGCATTACAGCAACCTCGTCACCAACCGAGAGACGCTGAGGCTCGACCGTGTGCTGGTCGCGCTGCGAGGTGCGAACGGCGACTCACTTCTGCACCTGGCGGCATGGAAAGGCCGCGAGAGCGACGTTGCAGAGCTGCTCGCGCTCGCCGCTAGTGATGACGACGACAGACAAGTTGCACTAGCGAACCTGGTGGACAACACTGTGAATCAGTGTCGACCGCTCCATGACGCCTGTCGTGGCGGCCACGTGGAAATTGCGCGCATGCTCGTCACTGCGGGTGCCAAGCTGGACGTCGTGGATACGATGGGGGACTCACCATTACATGTCGCGTGTCGCCTCGGGTGGACACGAGTTGTCCACTTCCTACTGACAGCTGCCGTTGAGAGCGACGCTCGTCTGACAAACACTAATAATGCGGACACGACACGTCAACATGTGCTGCTGAGCTGCACGCCGAGCGCGTTCTTCCATCTGCGCAACCGCAAGCAGCGGCGCGCGATGGACGTCGCCTCGCTACCGTCGCTCGTCTCGTTTCTCCAGCGTAAGCACTGCTCAAATTGCCTTGTTCTGCTTCACGTGGTGGTCGTGAAGGGACTTCTGCTAACATATACCTGTGTGTTTTGTGTAGAATTTGAGGACGAACTGCCGCACGAGTCTGAGCACAGATCGGATCTGCCGAAACACAAAAAAGCGGCGCAGCGGAGTACCAGGAAGCGCTCCAAGTCTGGCAATGTCAATCGAGACTAGGCTCACAGTAAATGGGGATTGCGTCAACCTCTTCATGTACAGGTTGGAAATGAAATGCAGCTTCTATTCATCTACCTTTGGCAACATGCAAAACTAATGCGCACAGTCACTAGCCACAAGTGGCTGAGTCGCTCTTTCATCATATAGCACGCGTGAGCACGCAGAGCCGGATCTCATGGCGGTTGCCGTACGGGAACATCTGCGCTCCCATGGTCGCGAGCGCGTCGGTCGTGATGTCATTGTACGCGATCTCAAAGACTGCGAGCTGGTCCAGGAACGCCTGGAAGGTCTTCTGGTTGCGGATCGTGGCCGCGAAGATGGCCTTGCGCTCGTGCTTCGTAGCTGTCTCTGTTGATACCGACGACTGGCCCAGAAAGGCCTGCAGCACGCGCACCAGAGACGGGAAGCTCGCGACGTCATAGACGCAATCGCCCGCCAGCAGGATGTCTGGCCGCAAGCTTGCTTCGCCATTGTCCTGGGCGTCATCACTCGGGTTCCATGTGTCCCAGTCGAGCGTCACGACGTCCACGGGGCACTGGAAGTGCGGCGAGTTGATCTCGGCGTTATACCGCAGGTTTTGCATCACACTCGAGCCGTAGTCGCTCAGCAACACGCGCTTGGGGCTCGCCACGCTGGCGAGCACGAGGCCCGTGAATCCAACGCCGGCGCCGAGCTCGAGCACTGTCTGGTCTGTAAACACGTGCGGGTGCGTGATGATATACTCGGCGAGGTACCACCCGGCCTCCCAGATCTTGAGCCCCACCTCGTTGAACACCGAGGCGACACGGCACGTGACCACGAGCGGTTCGTCCTTGGTAAAGGAGACGGTGGTAGCGTTGCCTGGGACGATTGGAATGGCGTACGAGACGTGGTGCAGGTCTTCAGGACTCAGACTCGTCTGTCCGAGACGCGCGTGGAGTACGAACGCGAGGAGTTCTTCGACCAGCTCGTCGTGGGCTTCCGCGCCAACGGCCTCAATCTCTATGAACAGCACATACGAACAATGATAGAGACAATCAATAACTATATCAAAGGCGACAATGCACAGCTCGCTATGCACTGATGGATGGCAACCCTGCCAACCAGTCAGTAGCTTGTTGGAATTGCGTCCCTACCACCCATGTAGTTCTTGAGGAAGCGATAGACGTACGATTTGTGCGGCGGGAAGCGATCGCACACGGCGTCTCGCACCACTTTCGCCAGAATCGTCTCCTGCATGTTCATACACAGACGCAAACAATGCAGCATAGCAAGGTGTTCAATACATGAAGAAGTCAAGTCATGTTCAGCCATTCGTGCAGTATATTTACCTGAACACTGAGCGAGCTCCAATGCGCGTCGTCAGCGCCAGCAAAGTGCTGCTTCATGAACGCGACAACGTCCTTCACAGGCACCATCGCGCGGTACGCCGCGAGTATCCACTGGAGCGCAGCAGCGTCGCGCGCGGCGCCATCCCTCTCGTCCACCATTGCTCTTTTCCAGCAAGCTAAAATTAAAACAAGCCATCGATTGTCACGTTAAACTAGGCCTTTTGCCAGCTTTCAATATGAGAAGACAGAAATCGACACACTAATATAGGCGACATCCTGGTTTCACAAACCGTTTTTTGCGTCATCTTGAAATTTCAATTTTAGGATTTAACCCAAAGTAAAGTGGTAAACCTTAATCTAGGCCCGCCGTAGTGCTGCCAACAGCCGTGAGCAGCTCAACTCTGTGGCTCATACGGCAGCAGCAGCGATGATCGAATGCACCAACTGCAGCGCGCAGGGCGAGTCGAACTTCAGCACCAACTTCTTCGGGGAGCTCGTGTGCGAGCTGTGCGGCACGCAGAGCTTTCTGCAGGCACGCAATGAGACGCAGGATATGGAGGACACCAATCTCGACATGACCAAGGCGTCCACGATGAAGCGCGGTCGTAAGCGCCGGGCAAAGCGCACCGCCGGCACGGGGCGCCGCGGTCCGGACATGGACGCGCCCTGGGTCGGTCTGCGTGGCCGCCCGGTCGGCTCGCTTGGCGTACACCGCTCGCGTGACCGCAACCGCGTGACGCTGCTTGACTGCCTGCGCGCAACGCAGACCGTGCTCGAGTACCAGACGCAGGCGCTCGTGCAGCTCGGCGGCTTCCCGGAGCAGTTCACGGACGTGGTGCAACAGATCTGGTTCTTCTTCCTTGAGACGTGGGAGCTCAAGAGCTCCACACCGCTGCTGCGCTGCTTCACCGAGTTCTTTATCTCCCAAAGCGCGGAGGACAAGGCCATGGACCCGGTGTTGACGCAGCAGCTGCTCGAGCAGTGGGACGTCGATCGCGGCGGCGAGGCCGAACAGGAGGCCAAGCGCGCTGCAGCGATTGCTCAGGCCAGAGCTGCGGACGCAGACGAAGAGGACGACGATGAAGATGCGGAGGCTATTGACGACGATGGCAGTGAGGAAGAAGAGGACACGGAGAGCAAGCCTAAGCGTGGCGAGAAGCGCAAAGCCGCCAAGTGCGAGCCAAAACCCAAGAAGAAGAAACAGGAGAAGAAGAAGCAAGCCACCGCCAAGATCAAACTCTTGCGGCACCACAGCGAGACGCTCGACCGGTTCTCGATCCTCGACCTGCTGGGTATGCTCGTGCTCGCGGCGCGCGTGCTCAACCTGGGCGTGCTCCCGAGTGACATCGCACACTGGGTGGCCACGGGCCAGCTGCCGTTCCACAATCTGCTAACAGTCTGCTCGCAGGAGCTGCAGTATGCCGTGAGCGACGTCGCGATGTTCTTCGAGTCCTCTGCGCTCAGCCGCCGCGTCTCGGCCTCGCGCATCGCGTACCACGCGCTCTACCTGCAGCACCATCTCGAGCTCAAGCTGCCGCCGCTCAACATCTCGCTCGTGGCCTACAACATGTGTGCGAACCTGGGCTTCCCACCCCAAGTCTTTTGCCATTTTCAGTGGATTGTCGCGCATTTCAACACCAAAGGCACCAAGCTCCCGGAGCAGCGACTGCTACGCGCTGGGAAGAAGGGTGATTTCGTGGCAGATCTCGAGTCGAGCACGGGCATTGCGGCGCATCTTGCCGTGGCTGTGCGCATGTGCGCCAACTGGCACGAGTGGATCTACGAGCGCGTGCTGCACCGCAAGTACCACGTGCCGCCGTTCTGCATCGACGACGCGCTCCGCGTCCCGCGCCGCGAGCTCGATGACTTCATCGAGTTCACCGAGACCGCGCTCGTCAGTATCGATCGCGCCAACATCCCGCCAGGCTTTGAGAGTCACGTGTACGACCTGCGCGGCAAGTACAGCGAGCACATCGACAAGCAGGAAAACAGGGGGCAGGCTTCGGGCCCACATGATGGCGGCAATGATGACGAGGCGTCTCGTCCAGTGGCCCACACTCTCCACGCGTACCCAGCTCTGCACGTGAACGGCATCTGCGACGAGCGCGACGACGAGATCGAGGAGCGCGTGGCGTTCATTAAGCATATGCTACGTGAGAAGAGCGATGCTGATTGGGAGAAGCAAGCCAATGACGCTGATGAAGACGTGTTCTTCTACCCTTTCTACAATCGGATCGCATCCAATCGCATTCTGCACGCTGCCTACGAGAACGTGCTCAAGCTGCTCTCCGAGTACGTGGACATCGCGGTCGGCAGTCTGATCCCGATCACCGATCGGCTGGACATGCAGATCTATTCGATGTGCAAGGCGCTGGAGCAAACGGTGTCGCTGACACCTGTTCTTGAGGAGCCAACAGGCGACTCTGCGACTGTGAGCCGTTGAAAGGTCGCAGCGGGTATATCTCGCTCTCTGCCTGAATAGCAAGCGCATTGGACAAAGAGCTCAAAAGCCTTAGCAACTCCAGTCAGTCAGCAGATTGACCATGGTGCGAGAGATGAATCTAAAGCCACCTACCTGTCTGCATTTGCCAGGACCTTGTCTTTGTGAGTGTGATGTAAAGACTGAGCTTGTGTGATGCCTGTGGGGATGGATGAACATCTTTAGACCACGTGTGCACAAGCCATCAAAGCATGGGTACGACGTCCTCTGTGGCTCCACATCTTGTGCGAATCGCTCGTCATTCTCATCTGTGCGACTCGATTTGCAGGAAGCCAAGAACAACCTGCCTGGGGAAGAATCGCCAGTGATCAAGCTCTACTGTCAGATGCCGCCGATCGCCAAACTTGACAACTCGCTCAACACGCTCAAGAATTGCGAGTATGGTGGTGTATCGCAGCGCTTACCTGAGGGTCTTGGCTCCATGGTTTTTGATTATCTGGTGACTTGCTGACTTCCCAATCTGCTTCTGACAGACACCTGTCGCTCTCCACCAACTGCATCGACCGATTGATCCCGCTCTCGGGCATGAAGAAACTGCGCATCCTCTCACTTGGGCGCAACCAGATCAAGAAGATCGAGAAGCTCGACGACGTCTCGGACACGCTCGAGGAGCTCTGGATCTCGTACAACGTCATCGCGACGCTCGACGGTCTCTCGGGGCTCACGAACCTCACAACGCTCTACCTATCGAATAACCTCATTAAGAGCTGGGATGAACTCGACAAGCTCGCGAACTTGCCAAATTTGCGCGATGTGCTCTTCGTGGGCAACCCGATCTACGAGAACATGTCCAAAGAAGAGCAGCGACTGAACGTGCTCAAGCGCATCCCGAAAGTCGCCAAGATCGACGGAGACATGGTCAAGCAGACCGAGCGCGACGCTGCGATGGGCCAATAGACCTGCCAACGCACACACACATGCATTACCCAACAGCAAATAATGAGCAAGCCCTCTCACATCTGGAATCTTGTTGGAACGGAGCCTTTGTATTCCATCGGTTCTAGTGTTGTTTCTTTGTTTTTCGTAATCGCCAGCATGTCGTCCTCGCGAAGTGACTGGATGCTGACGGTGTCTTGACAAAAACGGCACAGCGCATCACATTTGCAGCTGACTTACTGCTTGCCGTTCAGGAACTGCAGCACGTAGCTGAAGTCCTTGTCGCCGGCGCCTGACGTCACCATCAAGTTGAAGAGCTGGTGGGTGTTGAAGGTCAGCGGCATGGTGGCGCCGGCGAGCTTTGCGCAGTCCACAGCGAGGCCCAGGTCCTTGTGCGTCAGCTTGGTGGCGAATCCGCCCTTGTAGTCGTTCGATGACGGCACGTTCTCCATGAGGCCAGGGTACGGGTGGTACACCGTGGTGGACCAGCACTGGGAAGTGGAGGTGTCCATGATTCTGCGCACGACACGAAATAGCAAATGTTTCGTTAGTGAAAAGAAACATGGCACATGTAGAGAAAGAGGAGAAGCCAGCAACTGCAGACGTACCCCTTGAGGACCTTAGGGTCAATGCCGAGCTTCACGCCGAGGTTCATAGCCTCCGCGACCGACGTCATCTGGATAGCAAGAGCCAGGTTGTTGCAGATCTTGGCGACCTGGCCAGTAGCTGTGCATCACATCCAGAACGATAAATAAGTCAGCATCATCACGCCTTTACCACCACAACAACAGCAAGTTATATCAACGTACAGCTGGCACCGCAGTGCACGATGTTCTTGCCCATGCCGAGCAGCACTGGCTTGACCGTGTCGAACTCGGCCGCTTCGCCGCCGACCATGAAGGTGAGCGTGCCGTTCTCGGCGCCGACGACGCCGCCCGAGACGGGCGCGTCCACGAACAGCGCGCCGCGCTCGTGGAGCTCGGTCGAGAGCTTCTTGGTGAAGATTGGGTCGATCGTGCTCGAGTCGATGAGCACGTGGTCCTTTCGGAGCGCCTCGTGCACGCCGTTGGCGCCCAGATAGACGCTCTCGACAATGGCCGTGGACGGGAGCATGGTGACGATCGTGTCACAGAGCTCAGCGACCTCGCGCGGGGTCTTGGCCACGATCGAGCCCTTGTCGGCGTGCGGCTTGGTGTTGCGCGGGTCCACGTCGCAGACCACGACGCTGTGGCCGTTCTTGCGCAGGTTGTTGGCCATGTGGTTGCCCATCATGCCGAGGCCGACGATGCCCACGTGCTTCTTGGAGGCAGCAGACGTCGAGAGGCAGCGGCGCGTGGCCGTGGCCATGGCGACGGAGGCGCGTGAGAAGAGCATCGTGTGTGTGTGGCGGGCGGATGAGAGAATGCGGAATGCGCGTGCGTGTCGAGTGGGTGGATCCACAACTTCAAGTGGTGAAGAGGAACGTGCCTGATGAGGATGTGATCGTCCAAACCCAAGGAAGGACCCACTCACAGGCTTGCGATAAATACGATGAATATGGATCGCTAGATAGTAAGCATTTCATGCAGGTAACCTTTTTATGGAGGTCTCTACTAGCTTTGAATAACTTAGGAGTGCTGGGAATAGAGACAAGTTGGTTGAAAGGGTTATCAGAAATGAATTGGTCTTATATTGCGCTGTGTGCTGATTTGCGTGTCAATGAAGTGGAAGTAATTACGAGAGTTGATATTTTTACGGGATTAAAAGTCGTGCAACATTCTACTGATGTCTTTTTACGAGCTACCTTCATGCAACACCTCAATCTTGATGATGAAAAGCTCATCAAAGACACGAGCAAGTCATAACTATGCACAATGACGAGCTGCTTCATTCTCTCTCGTACGGTTACGAAGACCTCATCGCCAACCATTTACTCCTCCTCTTCTCTCATTATCTCTCCAAGAGAGAGCCAATGGCGCTGCCTCCAGCCGCACGCTCGCAGCCGCAGTCGCCACTTAGTTGATCACGTCGACGAGGAAATCGAAAATGTCCGTGTTTCTAATCGCTGTCTGGATGTCCTCTTTCTGCAGCGTTCGCCGCTTGTTCTTTTCCGAGTAACCCCACGACCGGAGCGTGAGCTCCAGGATGAACATCTCACACGCCTTGGCGAACAGTACGGGCGCCTCGGCGCTGATCATGCGCACGTCTTCGTCAGACTTCATGATGCGCTTGATGCGCGCCAATGGGAGGTCGTTGTGGTTCTTAAAGTCTGCGCAATAGCAACAAATAAAATCACACGCGCAAATAAATATATGAGCACAGCAACAGCTCATTTAAATCGCATAAAGGGTGGAGATTAAAGACGCACCTTGCTCACTGCCCACTTCCAATTGCTCCATCTGCATGCCACAGCAGAGCAAAAGCGACACACACGTATGTTAGTCAGTCTCGCATACACGTACATCGCAAACACATCTATAATAGTGCGCACCTCGAGGAGTTGCTTGGCCCAGAATGACTTGAGCTGCTGCTCCATCTGGAGCTGGTGCTGCGCCTGCTCGGCCTCCGTGAGCTCGACGACCTGCCCTTCCATCATATCGTCACGCATGTGATCCGACATCGCGCTCTTTCTTTCTCTTGTTGCTGTTGTCTTCTTCTTCTAACGATCAGTCGGTCAAGCGAAGCCGGACACGAGCAAGAGCAGAGAACGATAGTGCTATGGTTCCCATTGTCAACACGCAACAAACGAAGCCACGGGTCAGTACGACCGCAACAAGCACATACGCACACAGAAGCGCGTCAGTAGAGAGACAGGCAGACTGCTGCTCTGGCGCTTCCCTCCCCGCACATGAGCGCATGCGCACGCGACGCATCATTCACTCACGCAAGTTCACTCGGTTCTGCTGCGTTTTTGTATCGGGTTTCTTCCGTTTCCTTGATGAAAACAGAACAGCAGTGGGAAATAGTACAGTGGATAACTTACTCAATAGCATGACTGGAACTTTATTCTGTCGATAACAGTACTTTGCTCTTCTTGTGTTCAAAAATGGCCAAAATGCTGCTTGATGCGCTGGTGGCGCGCGCGAAGATCTGCCCAGGACGCAGCAGAGGGCGCGAGAGCGGCAGTGGCGACAATGACAGCAGCAGTGGTGAAGAACCGTGAACAAGACATGCCTGCTGAGCGCAACGTGGTAATCACGGCGTAATTGAGAGAGATAGTGAGCTGGATGGGTATTGAAGGCCCAAGTGCGTCAGTGGACTCCGTCCAGTTGAGCGCATCATCCATCTCAGCGCTGTCGTGCAATTGGGCCGCAAGGTGCAAGCAGATCTGGTCGTGCGCGTGGCGGCAATGGGCGCGGGTGTCACTGCCAGACGTCGTGTGAGGACAGGACTAGTCACACTGATACCGGCGCCATGCAGACACGAGCAGTCGACACCTGAGTGAACTTCGTACCCGTTTGCCCACACGTCTAGTGGCCCTGTGAGGCATTTGCCTGCACCAGAATAACATTCACTACGACCAGAGACTGGCGCTTCCCAGACATCATGAAGACGCCCAGACCAAACTACCCCCGAGAACCAACACAATGTGCAGCACACCACACAGAGAACGGCCATCGTGATTTTCCAGCCTGTGTCGTTAATATTCGGACATGGGCGCGAAAGTGTGAGCTCGTGCTTTGTCTCGATCATCGGTGAGCGCTGCCTCGGTGACGACACTCCAACTCCAGACTCGTGGCTGCTGCGATTCGGTGACGGCGAGCCCGACCTAGATGTGTCTGCCGAATGCATCGGGGAAATTACCACGTGGTGATTGCTGGTGCTGTTGACCATTGAAGCCCTGATGGTGGTCTCCCGCTGCGCGAGACTGCCGCTGAAAGAATGTCGATGGTGATAGCAAACAGCAGTGAGAACTGGCGGCGCCACCACAGAAGATGACGACGATGTCCGGCGCGAGCAGGCCAGTAAAACCAGCACCTTTTGGCGAAGGTGTGTGTGTCGATGATCAAGGCTCGTTTGGGCGCGAGCCAAATGTCTTCTCACATGTGCGTCGTCAACATCAGCAGGATTTTCTTCAGTGAATTCTCCGTGGTCGACGTCCAGCAGCTCCAGCCGATCTCAAGGCGTTGGCGTCATCGAGTCTAATGCGAGATGGGCCCATGCGAGCCTGTAGCCGGGAAAGTTGTTCGTTATGACGAGCGCAGTGATGCTGGACAACGCAAACCCATACCAGTGGTGCTGCGAGTAGAGTTATCAGGGATAACCCCACTGCCAGCGTCCAGAGTGCGTTCGTATTTGAAAAGCTGGAGCGACGCCAGAGTGCGGTCAACATCGGTTTTCAGTTCGGTTGTCAAGCGAATTCCAGACTTGCACGCGCCCAGCCAGCGTATCATCAGAAGATCCGCGAGGTCAAATTGAGGGCAATGAGGGTATTGACACCACCAGCTATGACAGACCTGAGTGAAGCGAATGGGCAACCTGGCACAGCAGTTCTGCAAGAATATCCGCAAACCAGACGAGATGATCGCGTATATACGGCAGCTGCGGAAAAACTTGTACATTGTCGGCACCAACGACAACGCCAGCAACAAGGAAGACCCATGGACATAGACACACATCAAGCTCATGCTCGACGCGTACACAGTGTTCAGTGGTTACAACCCGCGCGCAGTTAAGTGCACCATCGAGAGCGAGGTATTTGAGTTCATCACTGTCGTGCGCGTGGCGACGGTGGCGGTGGTCGCGAATGCCAGGATGTGTGTGGGGACAGATCCAGCGACACTGGTACCACACAGACGCGAGCAGTCGACTCCAGAGCGTGCTTCCCTCCTCATTTTCAGAAGGCCCGCGATATAGTCACCTACACCAGAACAGCATTCACTACGACCGAAGGCTGATGCTTTCCAGACAACATGAAGACCCCCGAGCTACCCCTGGGTAGCCAATACAACACGCCGAGTACGACCATCGTGATTGCAGCAACACAACCGTCTGTGAATAAACTATCCAGACATGATCGCGAACGTGTGAGCTCGTGGTTTTCCTAGTCGGTAAGCTCTGCGACAGTGACTTCAGACTGCTGGCTGCTGTGACTCGGTAACAGCGAGCCCAAACCAGACGTGCAAGATGAATGCGCCGGGGGAGACTACCAAGTGGTGATTACCGGTACTCGTGGATTCTAAAGCGCTGATGGTGATCTCCAGCTGCGCGAGACTAGCGTTGATTGATCTCAGCGGTGACGGCGAACAGCGACGAGAACCGATGGCGTTAGCAGCTCCTTTAACGACGGCGTGGCGACGAACAAGGCTCGTCTGGGGTCGGCAATGCGAGCCAAAGGTTCTCCCTCCTGCGCGTCATCGCCATCTGTATCTGAAGTCTCCGTGGTGACGCCGAGCAGCCCCGGGCTATCTCACGGCGTCGACCACATCGAATCCAGTGCAAGATGTAAATCATACGAACCTGTAGCAGGGGCAGCTGTCGGTGCGAATGGGGTTCTGTTTAGCGCAGCGACGCTGTACAAACGCAATTCAATACCAGTGGTACCGCGAACGGAGTCGTCAAGGGCTAGCCAATGTCACGCTCAGAGCAGTTCGCATTTGAGCAATTGGAGCGACGTCAGCGATGCTACCAACTCTGGCACTCCAGTTTGGTCGTCAAGCGAAATTTAAACCCGTACGCGCTCAGCCAGCGCAGAAGCAGGAGACCCACGAGGCGAAAATGGCAATACGGGGTTTCGTTGCCACCAGCTATGGCAGACCGAAGAGAAGCGAGAGGCGACCTGGCGCTGGAGTTTAGCAACGAGAATCATAGGCGAGATTGCCGCGAAGGTGCGGTAGCCGCAGGACAACTTGTACATCGTCGGCGACAGCGATAACAACAATGAAGACCCAAGGACAAGAAAACAATGCGTACACAATGCTCAGTGACCACGGACCACGCACATCGTCGAGAGTGTGGTCTTTCAGCACCGTCCTGGTCTTAAACCGCAAGGTGCAAGCAGACCTGACCGTGTGCGTGGCAACGCCGGACGTAGTTGTGCATACCAAGACTCACGTGGGACCAGAACTAGCTGCACTGGCGCCACGCAGACACACAGCAGTCGACTCCAGAGTTCTTCGCTCCCATTTGCCCACAGATGCCAAGGTTCTGCGAGGCATTTGGCTCCACCAGAACAGCGACCATTGCGACCAGAGGCTGGTATTTTTCAGGTAAAGCGATGGACGGGGGGGGGGGGGGGGGGGGGGGGGGGGGGGG